>JARHVA010004977.1:842500-905000 GCA_037957365.1 Torreya grandis
ACAAATACTGACTGACTAGAACACTCTCAAGGCTAAATTTGAGGCTAGGTTCAAGCCTGCAGAAGATGCACATGCCTTATTAGCCCAACTTACACAAATGAAAGAGCCTTATGAACCCATGAGAGACTTCATTGCTAAATTTGACAAGTTGAGGAACAGGATTCCTATAATTGCTCAATCGACGCTTGAGAATCTCAAATGCTTCTTCATCAACTCTCAGCTTTTTAAAGTGAGTTTCCTGTTGAGGTGGGCTGGCCACATAGATCTTATGTAGCTCAAATTTTGGTGACTGATGTTGAATATGATCTTATCTTTGCAAGACAGATAAGAAGAGATCCTAATAAAAGTAAATATTCTTCATCTTCTAAATATTCTTCTATAAGCACCACTGATCCTATGGTGCAAAAGCTAGCAAATGAATTGCTAGCTCTAAAAAAGTAAATGACACAAGGGATGTCTGCTCCTCCTTCTTATTGGGATATACTAAGGAGGATGTTTCCCAACTAGTCATATTAGGGCAATGCTGCTAGAAATCAAGGGCAACCAAATTGCCTTCCACCCCCACCAGGGAAGCTTGCCATTGAAGCAACACCAGCTAACTCAATAGTTGGTTATAATGAATTTGAACATGATTTTTCTTTCCAACCTGAGTTTAAACAAGAAGATGACGTTGATCTCTTTGCAGAAGGCAAAGAATAATCAATTGGCGACTCCAACATTAGTTTCTTGAATTACTTGGATGAACCCAAAAGTAAAGGAGAAGCATTTGATGGATCATACGCTGTATTTACCAGGTCTCAGAACTAGTCAGCTCAACAAGTGAATAAAATAAAAATAGGAGAAGAATCTTTACCAATAATTTCAATTTTTAAACGAAATGCTTCTCTATCTTTCCAATCAAAGGAACCAATGATCACTATAAAAGTAAGTACCTCAAATATTCCTTCACCCTCTGCTTCAAATTCATAGACCAGTCCTACACCCAATAAAACCTAGATTGATGGACTACCTTCCTCTATTTCTAATTCATTTTAGTCATTTGATATAATTGACCATGTTAAGAAGACCAAAATTCAAATGTTTGAGTTTGAATTCTTGCAATCTAACCCTGAGCAGTTGGATAGGTTAGTTCAATGCGTCAAGAATAAAACCATACCTACAAGACAAGAAATTTTGAAAGTGACTCTTGTTCCCCCAAAGAACACACCTTCTTTAAATAATCTTGTGATTACTCCTCCAGCTGCCCCTAGAAAGACAAAACCATTTTATGTCTCCCTACTGATAAACGGTCATCAGCTGAATAATTGCATAATTGATTTTGGCACATTTGACAATGTCATACCTGCCAAGGTGGTAGAATCTCTTGGTCTCACACTGACTAAAACCTTTGGGAGATGTTTCTCCATGGAAAACAAACAAGTTCCACTTCTGGGACAAATCAAAGATGCCCAAATTGCATTTGTAGCCTTCCTAGATAAGAGAATTAAAATGATAGTCCTGGTGATCGACGTTCTAGCCTCCTACAACATTCTACTTGGGCAAATTTTTTGCAAGGACATTGGTGGAGAATTAAGCATGGACCTGTCTAAGGTGAGGATCCTTGTCAAGGGCGTCATGCAAAGGCTACTCCTTGAGAAGGAGGCAAAGTACATTATCACTCAAACTTCAACCCTTGAAGCTCAAATTCTATTTGAATATTCAGGAATGGGTAATTACTTTTTGTCTATTGAAGACGTTCCTATTTTAGTAGATGAAAGTTTTATAAGTGACAATCCAAAAAATTTAGATGAGATGTCAAAAGAATTGGTAGGGTACAGTACAGATGAAAAATGATCTTCCCTTCTTAATAAAGAAAAATCTGAAATAAGATCAGATTCTGATGGTGTCTAGATTCTCGAATTTGATGGCAACAATTCTTCTACTAGTTCTGGCACTAGAGTAGTTTTAATATCTCTTCAAGGATCTATCTTCCCCTATGCATATAAGTTACAGCTCAGCAACACTAAAAACACTACTGAGTATGAGTCTTTGCTGCTCAGATTAAAGGCTGCTCAAGCTAAAGGCATCAAGCAGCTTCACGCCCAAGGAGACACTGAGCTGGTAGTTTGTCAAGTGAGGAACATGTATCAAACCAAGGATGAGAGATTGTGATATTATTACAATCTAGTGTGGGACTATCTTGAAAGTTTTGATGCTTTCAATATTTTTGTAGTGCCCAGAGAGCTTCATAATCATGCAGATTCATTGGTTGTCTCTACAA
This sequence comes from Torreya grandis, assembly GCA_037957365.1. Classification (NCBI taxonomy): domain Eukaryota; kingdom Viridiplantae; phylum Streptophyta; class Pinopsida; order Cupressales; family Taxaceae; genus Torreya; species Torreya grandis. The sequence continues at coordinate 844,761 of JARHVA010004977.1, forward strand.
CCCTCATGGTTCCTCATAAAGACTTTGAAGAACATAGTTACACTATCAAACTGGTCTTTTAACCAAGTGTACTTGATGATGCCAACCATTGTTAGATGTTTGATATGGAAAATCAAATCATGTGCTTCACTAAACTTGAAGAGTAATGAACTATGGTAGTGGACCATACTGCTACATGTCAATGTCAGGTAAAGAAACTCTTTGGTAAGAGAGCAAAGATTCATGGTATAGATCGAGTCTTATTAAGGGGAAATAAGAGGAAACCAGAAAGAAGGCATAGAAAATTAGATTCCTAGTGGAGAAGTCCAAATGCCAATCACTGATTTTAGGGTGAAAATATTCTCTTGCTGATTTATCAAGATGAGATGCCATTTTAACTGCCTCATAGTGGGCAGCATCTGAAGCACTTCAATCCTTGAAGTATCAGATAAGTCCAATTTTACATATGTATACGTTTGTATAGTCTTTCTTTGTCTTATGTTTTTCATTTGATTTTGGCACCTTTCTTTTTGGGTAGCATGACTCTGTAGCCCAATGGCATAGATGAAGGCACTAAGATTCTAGATTCTACTCCCTTTGATTGTTTCAAAATTTCAATCGATGGAAGTTCTCCAACTAGAGCCAACTGTTGTTCCCAAAATATGTCACTTGCATTTGTGGACAAAATATTGACCATTTTGGTCCTACAGACCAAAATTCTCTCTTTTCTTTCTCAAAAGTGTTTTGAGCAGTTATGTTTTTCAAATATTCAAGCCTTTTTAGCTAAGGAAGTCACAGGTTCAATAGGCGAGCTTTCTTCAAAATAAGTTCAAAACACTTAAGGCTTTTTCTTAGTGTTTTGAGGATGGTTCAATGTTGAGGTTCAATCAAAAGACTTAACGGTGGGATTCAAACAAATAAAATGAACCACTTTGAACCTTGAACCCCACCTCCACAAGGTTCAAAAGTTCAATGAGTTCAAAGGTTCAATGACTTTAGTGGACTTAAAGAAAAGAAGGCTTCGAAGAGTTAACATTGAATCGATGAACCATTGAACCTTGAACTTCTAAAGGTTCAAAATTTTGAAGGTTCAATGAGTTCAACAAAGTTCAAAAGACTTAGAGAATAAAAGGATTTGAAAAATGAAGATTGAACTATTGAACCTTGAACCGAAATGGTTCAAAAGTTCAAAGGTTCAACAAGTTCAAAGACTTCAAAGGACTTAAAGAAAAGGAAAGGATCTAGAAAGTTTGAAGCTTTAAAGGATTAAAAGAAAGAGAATGAACCATTAAACCATTGAACCTTGAACTAAAATGGTTCAAAAGTTCAAAGGTACAAAGGGTTTAAAGGTTCAAAGTTCAAAAGGAAGCTTTAAGTGAATGAAGTAGAAGATTCCAAAAATAATTTCAACCAAATGGTTCAACCGAAGAAGAAAAAGAGAGTGAACGCGGCCCTTTACAAAACATTGAACCTTCGAACCATTGAACCTTTGAACCAAAAGAGTTCAAGGCTCAGGGTTCAAAGAGGTTCAAAGTGACCAGTGATGTCCCCATGGATGTTAATTTCAAGGTGATGCAATAACTATTGGTTTTCAAAAGACTTGAGAACAAGCTCAGTGACCAGCTTAGAAAGGAACTGAAAGAGTAGTAGAAAGCGAGAAGATAGCCCCAAGAACTCAGATCGTCAAGAAGAGAAAAAACATGGCAAGGAAAGAGAGAAAAACTACAATAAATCCATAAATATCTATAAGAGAGTTATTTCTAGTAGGTGGAATAGTCTACCAGGTAGACATCATAGAACATAAGCATTCAAAGGTGTGGCCTATTTTTTTGCATTAAGTAAAGGTGAATAGACAGCCGTGTAAGCATCATAAAGAAGAATAGACAACCCATGCCTAAGAGGAGACATTTGAGATGATTCAAAATGCAAAAGTCAAGGTTGATGACCTATTCCAGCATGGCCCTTTCACAGATATTCAATGCATTCAATTCAGCATGGGCTGATTTCATGAAAATAAGTGCCCAAGTCTTTCTTGTGATGCTATATATATTTTAATCTCTCATTTTGTATAGGAGAGATCTCTCTACTATCAGAAGTGAAGCTCTACCCAAATTGAAATTCATTCCTGAGACTTTGAGCTTAGACTATTAATCATATTTTTTTAAATAAATGAGAAAGCAAATGACCTTTCAGACTTTGTGTTGGAATAAGTTTGTGTCATCTAGGAAATTGTTCTTATGTCTATTTCCTAAATACAGTCTTGTCCATTTAATCAAACAAGTAGAACAAGTGGAAATAAGCTAGAAGATGTCCTGAAGTTGACTGTGGGAGACTTTATGCTACCATAATTGTCTTCAGTCTGTGTTTTGTGTAAAGGATACTAGAGAGACTTTGAGCTCTCTTTATCCTTTGTAATCCTTTACTCTGTTGTATTTTTAGGTGTAGAATTTGAGATGATCTTAATTCTGCTATGTTCCTTTGTCCTAATTAGTAGGAGAGATAATGAAAGACTTTGTGCTTTCATTGGTTTCTTGTGGTTTTTGTTACTACCCAAGAAGAATCTTGTTGTTTGTTGAATATCACTTCTGAAGGAAGAGAAGTGCCTTTTTAGTAATTACACCAGAATTCTCCTCTATTTTTTGAACATCATCTCTAAAAAAGAGAGATGGATGGTATGATTTCACCCCTATGTGTATTTTCAACTTATATATATATATATATATATATATATATATATATATATATATATATATATATATATAACCTCCCCTTGCTGAGAGGAGAGATTTGTCCCAATCTGGCTATGGTCACCACATCCATTTTATTGTATAAATCTCTTTATGCTATGGTTGATGCACCTATTTTGTCGTTAGTAAGCTAGTGACAAAATATTCACCCAACACACTTTAGCCACCAATTCATTATTAGACAAAAGAATCAAGATATTATTTGCAAACATTTTTTCCACCATCAAATTTATGCTGCTAAAAAGGCTGCTACAAAGGTAGTCTTCCCCCAAGATGCAAAGGATTGCTTGTAAAATCTCTTCCATTGGTGCCTAAAATATCTTATTAATTATTTCCCTAGATATATCCCCACTGAAGGTGATTTATCTATCTGAGTGACCACCTACAACTGTTGTAACCCCCAAAGCCAAAGTAATGTTGTGTTCTATTCTAAACACTCATAATCTAGAGAAAGAAGCTATCACATACAAGACAAACCAAAGAATTAATGAGGGTAGATAACTATGTAAATCAAGTAAAACAAACCACCTTAATAAATAAGACTTGATTCCAACTCGAACCATACATTCAAAAACATGATTATAGAATGCCACCTTACCATAAGCTAACGGGGGAATAATTAGTGACCTTAAGAAATAATCATATGAGATATAATGATTATAGACCAAATTTTATGGATGTGATCCCAATGAATTCCTCCCATATTGTCCATTAATTATCCATTCTAATTTCCTCCATTTGTTCAATACCATAATTCACTAAGAAATCTACAACTGAATTTGCTTCCCTAAAACAATGATTGTAATCACAAAACATAAGACTATATAGACATTCCCAAGATTTTACCATAATATTCTCCAATTTTTAGGAGGTGGTAGTCTTTTTTTAAGTGTGGAAATCAAGATTTGGGAATCTCCTTCTATCTGTATCTTATCAATGTTGCACTGCAAAACCAACTTAAGCCTTATTATAAGAGCTTGTGCTTTAACTTCATTGTTCATTCCATATAAAAGCTTACTGTGATATAAGAATTTGAATCAAGAGATGATGGTTAGTATGGTGTTAGTTCTAAAATGAAAACAAAATGAAATAAACACACTAATAACATAACATCTCTAGGCATAGACACTAGGAAAAGCTTAATTAAAAAAAACAAATAACAAACACAACTAAAAAGCAAGGAATGAAAACACAATAATTCCTTCCCCTTCCTTGGATGATCTAAAATGCCTTTGTAATGGTGGATTTCTTGGATTGTGTTCATGAAGTTCTTGTCAATGGAAGCTTGGCTACCTCCATCTCTCCTTGGCACCTTTGGCTTGTGGCTTGGCTTGGCTTGGTTTGGAATCAATTTGTCATGGTAACACTAGTTTCTTGAAGCTTTTAGAACCATTTGAGCATTATAACTTTGCATAATAAATTTTTTTTTGAAGATATTTGTGCATTATAACTTTGCACCAAAATATCTTAGAAATGATTTTCATGGCCTCTCTATTTATAGATTTTTGAGAATGTCTAGAATCAACCTGAACCATCCATCCTGAGATTGAGATGTGTGGTTGAGGATTAATTCAATTTTTGGAATTAATTTTATAATTATCCTCATCATGACATTGGAAGAAGGGGCAATTAAGAGGCATGGAGGTCATCATGGAAGGCATTGATGAGGCATGGGAGGCATGAATCCTAATATTTATAGCATTTATGGCCTAGGGATGTCTTCCCAAGAAATGAGGTCACCTAATGATGTAGATATTAAATATTCATTTCCAAAAATAAGTATTCAACAAGTTTCCATGCAATTTTTTATAGGCCTTGATTTGGGTTAATTAGCTCTTAAGCACGATTAAGCACTTTATGCACAAATTACTCAGATTGATTAGAATACCTTATTATTGATCCAAAATTTAACTGGATTAGAATTAGAAGGCATTACCAGATGCATTAGAACTATATTCCCATTTAAGAAATTACCAACAACAAATAACAAAGGCATGCATCTTATGTAGAATATTTGATAGGAAAGAACAATCTAGAGCAAGTAGGTGCAAAATTGGCATTTTGACTCAAAATGATTTGATTAAAGTTAGCTGGCCCATAAATTGCATTGCCCATTTAAGGATACCCTAGCCAAAATCGGTAATTGAATATGTCAGTTTCACATCATTTAGCATGTTTTAGTGTTTTTAGGATAAATTGTGCATTTTAAGTGGAAATTGGCCAAAAGCCTAATTGGAGATTATCGATGGCCAGATATAGGTGTCTACAGTTTGCCCCTATTTGGGAAGGCATTACAAGATATAAGCATAGTAATGCCTTCTCAAAGAATGAAAAAGTCCTATATGCTTACAACTTCAATGATGATAAACTAACTATATGATGACCCCTTGAGGGAACAGTTAACACAAGTAAGTTGAAAAATGGTCCCTTAAAAAGAAAGAAGTGAAATGAGGGGACCAAAGAAAGGAAAGATGATGGGGGGAAAACAAAATGATAGTGAAAAAGTAGTCAAAATCATTGAAAATACAAGTGGGATGGTGTGTAATGATTTTCCCAAAGGTGGTTATAAACATTGTACCCCGATAGTGGCAATGTGGTATGAAAACACAATGATTTACCCAAAGGCCATTATAATCATTGAGAAGATGGAGTTGTCCCAGTTAGGAAAGATAAATAAGATAATAACATGCCCCTATATAGGCAAAAAAAGTAAAGTGGTGACAACATAATGATTTTCTCAAAGGTGGTTATAATCATTGAGAAATGTAGGTAGGATAGTGTGCAATGATTTTCCCATAGGTGATTATAATCATTGGACCCCGATTATGGAAAACATGATAAAATTGGTTGAGGATGATGATAACTTAACATAGAGAGTAATGATGAATTATAACAACTTAATAGTAGGGAGATGCTCGTCTGAATGAATAAAGATTGAAATTCTTTCATGGTTAATTACTCTGTTTAGGATATGATTAGGATGGAATCAGAATGTCTATGCTAAAGAGATGCCACCATTGCTAAATAGACTTCTTGAAGCTTAGGTTTGTTGTAGCATGTGTTGGTAGGAATCATGGTATAATATCATGAGGACTCAGCTGAAATATACATGAGGATTGACTCCCGTAATCTAATACTCAATAGAAAAAAATGCACCAATGATAGAAACCATGATGACAATGTAAACATTTGAATAGGGATGGATTCAAGTGTAAGTGTGGACAAGGAATAACCCAATGAACATTCATAAACTGAATCAAAGCAATAGTGTTAAAAGCAAACAAACAGATAGATAAACAAACAACATAAGTAAAAATAGAGAAATAAACAACATCATAAAAACCCCTACGAACATTTCCCCTAGAAAATAGGCGATAACTTAACAAAAAAACAAAATGGGGGAATAGAAGAAAAGGAAGGGGGTGGCTGAGCTATTTCCATATGAACTAAGCAAGTGGATGATACCTACATAATTTCATAGATGTAATATACACTAATAAAAAAACTTAAGGCCAAATGTAGTTTTCCTAGGGAATGAGAATAATGTGATAACTAAGGAAAATAAATAGAATGGATGTGAAATAAGAGGAATGGTCTTGAAAAATGGCAAGTGCATGAGAGAAAAAGGACAAAAATGATGGGGAAACTAAACGACAAGTGATTTTCCTATAACTTAGTAAGGGTTCCCAGAATCCTTAAGGCAAAGACGTGGTCAATGTTTTTGTTATTTTCTAACAATTTTTCAAATTATTTTGGAACTATTTTGGAGTATCTCAATTCAATCAAGAATGATGATACACTAAATGGTTTAAGCTCACAAAATGGTGAAAGCATAAAAACTAATGTTGCTCATAAAATGGTGAGATTGTGGCTTAGGTTGCTCACAAAATGGTGAGAGCATGGCTTAGGTTGCTCATAAAATGGTGAGAGTGTGGCTTAGGTTGCTTTCAAAATGATGAGAGTGTGGATTAGGTTTCTCACAAAATGGTGAGAGCATGGCTTAGGGTGACTGAGATAACCTCAAAAAGTATTGAATGTGACCCACATAGTCCTGAAATGACCTCAAGTCATAATAATTCTATCTACACAAAAATTAGGGAAAAACCAATTAGGTCCTAACAAGTTCTCAAATTTGGTAAATGGTCAGTCAAATGAAAATAGTAATGGTAAGGTGATGTGGATATACATGATAAAAAAATGTTACCCCCAGTTTACCCATAGGCAGTTATAATTAAGATACAATGACATAGGTCAATGATACCAATTTGCCCATAGGTAGTTATAATCAGGCTCACATAAACAAGCTTGATAGGATGAAAGACATCTTTCTAGATCAACTATCACACTACTTTCATAAACTATCATTTAAACATGGTTTGGATTGATTATTGAAACTTGATCATAATCCTCTCATAAAAGGTGCAGGAAGAACCAAATGAACCAAGATCAAAATAGGATTGGGTAGGATGACTAAAAATAGGCTTTGGTCTAGATAGGAATGTAATGATAGGATGTCACGACATTGCTTTAGGATAATGATGGTTTTTGATAAATTGAATAAAATGGTAAGAGGATTGACCCTAAGTGATGGGGTGAATGACTGGGTATTTTGACAATGGAAAATGTATATGTAACAATAGTAATGGCATGGTACATGTTTTTGGCTTGGGTATGGTTTTTGATTCTATTGTTCCTATTAATGGGAGATGCATGTCCTAATCAACAAATGATAAAAACATAATACTCAATCATGTTAATTGATAACCCATACCTTATCTACATAATTGCTCTATCAAGAACTCAATGTAGATTTGGTTGTTAAGAATAGTTTTGTGATCTTCATTGGTCATTGATTTTGATTCCTTCAAATGTTGAGACAAGGTATTTTTGTAGCCTCTATAAAGGAAAGTGCAACCATGGATGGTAAATAGGGACAAATAATGGATGGTAGGTTTGAATGTGAAATGGAATGGTAGATGATAATGGAATGTATAATTGTGGGGAAGCAAATGAAGATCAAGACTTCTAGTAACATGTAATGGTTTGACATAATTTTGATTATGGCAGGGCTAAAGACTTGTTCTCTTGATAGGACCATCATATTTTTTTATCATTTGGGCCTGAGAGTAGCTACCATCTAATTAGGCTTTAGATAAGAAGCTATTTTGATTTGATCTTTGATTTTGTCTTCATCAATTAGTAAAGAACTTTTGTTCTTAGCTATCAATGCCTGAATGAGGTTTTCACTAATGAAGTTGCCTTGATTATCCTATAGTGCCTCTGAGAAGGTTTCACTAAGGAATGTTGACTTTTGACTTTGATTGTCTTCTAGTGCTTTGAAAAAAGTTTCACTAGGAGAGTGTTCTAATACTACATGAATGTTGTCTTGGCCTCCTTACTCTTATTTAACTATTATGTTTCCATAGATTCAATTCAACAAAGTGTGATTCTATTGATCCCAATCGACACTTATGGGAGATGAAATGCCAATAATATGGCTATCTTGGTTTGTCATAATGGCCTGTGGAATGGTAATGGAATGGAGAGAGGCTACACAATCCTCATATAAGATACTAGGATAACTTATGTCAAAGCTAAAGTACTCATCCTCAAAAACTATAGAAGGATCACAAATGTATTCAAATTGACCTATGAGGCATGCGTAACCAATGTTGTAATAACCATGAACATATTCTTCATCTGAATATGATTCTAACTCAAGGGACTCTAAATTTGATGTTGAGACTAATGTTGATTTTGATTTTGATGTCAGTCCAAGAGTAAAACCTAACTCTAGCTCTGATTCTTCATCTGATAGGTACTCTGTTATAATAATGTCTTGTTGAATATTTGGTATTGAATAAGTAATAACCTATAACAACATAATGGGCTCCACAAATACTAGTTTTTCAAAGTGAGACTCCTCTAAGATGGGAAAAAGGTCAAGAGACAACTCCTTAGAGACTAGATTGTCAATAGGAGGCTCTTGATAAATAGGTACATGGTCGAGGTAATGATTTTCCTGAAGGTGGTTATAATAATTAATAAGTGACTTAGCAAAGATTGGTTCATCAGAGTGAGACTCCTCGATAACTAGGATAAGATCAATAGATGATTCATCACAAGCTGACTTATCACAAGTGGTTAGTCCAAAAAAAAACATCTTGGATTGGTTAGTTCTCTTGGCCTTGGTTTCCAATGAGTTGGAAAATATCAATTTTGAACACAACTTGGTCTTCAAATGATTGGATGGGTTGAGGTTTGGATGGGATTGGTACTAGATGAGGAATGAATTGTGGTTGGATAATGGTAGGGCCTTAGAGAGCATGATTGCTCATATGAGCCACATGATGACATCCTGAAATGGTAAAAATAGGGAATTGTGGGGATTGATTGCCCACACAAGCCAAAGGACTAGATCCTAGAATGATGAAGGGGCATTGTGAAGCTTGGTTGCTCACACAAGCCAATGGATTAGGTCTGAGAAAGGTAATGGTATTTGTTGGATAGTGTAGAGCTTGATAGCTCATATAATCTAAAGGAGGGTTAGGGGTAAACGATGATCAGATAATAAAAGGATGTCATGAAACTTGATTGCTTGCACAAGTAAAAGCATCCAAGTCTTCCTCATAAACCATATCATCCCAGTCATAAGTTGTCAAATAAGTTGGTTCTTGATTATGTTTCATGTACTAATTATTGTAAATAAGGTATGGATTCATATCCTAAACAACATTATCTATAGTCAGGTCTTCAAAGTCCTCTTCACAAGCCTATTCGTACCAATCTAGGTCTTGAGTTGGATCATAAGTTATTTTTTGATTTTGTTCCCATGAATGAGTAATATGAGATGGATAGAAATATATCTCACAAACCATATTAGCATCATTGAGGTCTTGCCTAAAGCCATAAAAGTCATTTTGTGTAGCCATTTTATCATAAGTTGGATTATAAGTGACTCCACCATAAGTGTAGCTATACATATCCACATAAATTATGAAAGCTCTGAAAACAAAAAGGCTTAGAGTTATATAAAATCTAAAAAATGATCCAGAGGACAAATGGTTCAAAATTGGTCGAAGGTGTGGAGCTGTATATCTAAAATGGTTTATGATAAGACTTGGCATAAAATAGTCTAACATTAAATATCTAATGTCAAATGTCATACATAAAAAAGGTCAAGTGTTTGAATAAAAACTAACATGTCAAAGGTCTAGGTCAAAGTGTTCCAAACAAGATCTAAACTAGGAAAGGGAAAAGTTGAGTTACTGGGTCTTTTGTCCAAATGTGGAGTCAAAATCTAGGCTAAAAAAAAAGGCATATGCTAGGACTTTTGGCCAAACAATGTCAAAATCTATACTTAAACAAAGGTATGAGGTGATTTGATTTAATCTAACAAGTTTGAAAACAACTTTGACATAGACCCAACACATGAAATCAAACATAAACATGATCAATTAGCATAAAGTATAAGATAAAAATATCTTTGAAGAAATATTGTGTTTTCCCAAATAAAGGCACAAATAATGATAAGGACAGGTACTAAACAAACAAACCACCAATAGTTTTCAAATTTAGGTAATCAATTAACCAAAGTTATGCAACCCAAAAGAGAAAGATCTATGTATCAATGCCATGAATTAAGGTCTGAATAGAAATCAATCAATGTTTGAATCCAAACTTGACAAGTCTAATTGAAAACTTAATGGTGAAAACTAGGTTTTGACCAAACAAGCTAGACAAGATTAGGCAACATGATGGCACAAGACAAAGGTCCACATGGTATAAATAAAATGGTTTGAAACAAATACTTTATGGAATAAGGTGAAATAAGTCTTGAAACAAATTGAGCAATCTAATGGTGTAATCATGCTCAAATGATGTGATCAATGCTATGTTTCAATAGACTCAAAGGCAAAATGGTTTTAACATGATTTGGGCAGCATAACACTATCCTCCATGACTTAAATGACATACTACAAACAAGTTTAGAAAAAATTTCAATGCACAAGTATGGTGTAAAATGGCCAACATAATGTCTCTTTAGACAAAAGAGTGATGCATAGATAAATTAGTTTTGACATGGCTTATGAACAAACTTTTTAGTCTCAAAACATATCAAGTAAAAATGAACAAAATACACTAAGTATAATCATCCAAATCCTAGCAAGGGTATGGCAAAATGGGGTTGACTAAAACTAGTATGGTTTCAATCATTCTAGGGGAATAAATTGTATAATGACTTTCATGCCAAATAATGCAAAAGAAAAGCATAGATTTTGGGTCTATATCACTTGGCTTGTTACAAAAAGGTCTAGTCCTTTTTGCAACCACTACATCTTGATGTTCACTTAGTGTAGTGTGATGTCCAAAGTGCCAATACATTCCATGTGCAACTCCAAATGAGCTAAATGAAGTCAATGCCAGGAGATGAAACCTTGGGTCAAAGCTTCCCTAAAGAACTTGCGAGAGGTAATGAAGTCCCCATCACAAGCCAAGTTTGCATAAAAATAAAGAAAGCATGAAAGTAGAAACACTTTAGGGTCATTTTAAAGGTCACCCAAACTTTGATGAGTTTTTTGGGAGTGATTTAGATGACTTTATTTATAGGTCTTGGACATGGCTACTTACAATAGGAATGTCACTTTTGATTCCAAGGGTTCCCTATAGGGGACAAATGGAAGAGCATACACGCAACATCCCTCTTTTTGCCAAACAAAAATTTGATTAAATAACTATTACAAATAAGAATTGACAAATGTGTTCAATTTTAAGACCAAAATGAAAGATTTGGTGGTGTTCCTTTGATCCAAAATTCAAAATTTTTGGTTGAAAGATAATTCAAGAAACAAGAACAACACAATAACAATAATGTTATCTCTGAGAAGAGATGTCTTATTCATCAAATTTGCAGACCCAAACATATGTCTATCCTGAGAAGAGATGTCTAATTTCCATTTTAGCTTACATCTTCATTTATAAATGTTTTTAAGGTAGGAAGAGGATGTGTAAGGTCACTAATCTCGAGGGAGATTAGGTGGTTTGACTTCCACAATTTACAATAATACAAAATTTGAGGAATTACTATTTTTAGAAACTTACTATTTTTAGACTACACTACTAAAATTGAAATTTGGGGCACTTATAGTTGTTTTTAAAGGGATAAAACCCATTTATCAAAGCTCAGTGCCATCTCACGATGTTCCCCTCATTCTTAGCTTTCCAATGGTTCAAGCGGGGAGTCAAACAGAGCTATGGTGCAAAAATTATGGCTCCCAAAAGTTCTACCACCAATTGGGGTAGAACCATCACCCACACTATCACCTGAAATGTTGCTCAGATCATCCTTTGACCCCTTGGTCTTAATTTTAAACTTTGAAAACATTAAATAAAAAAATCTAAATTCTTTGTTAAACACCCAAAACAAGGTTCCTAATTTATTTTTAAGCATGAAAAGGTGATTTAAACATGTTTTGAGCAAATATCAAGCTTGGTCCTACAATAAAAATGTTAGCATATCCTTTAGCTTTGAAGCTCTTTTTGGTTTGAAACAATAAACTTTGACAAAATAGCTCTCAGGTTTGTGTTTTTGGAAAAACATAGTGACTGACATTGATCAAGCTATGTAACCGATGTCGGTATTACCTATTGACATCAGTTACTATGTAAAATTGTGGTAAATAAAAAGGGAAAAATAAAGCTATAAAATCAATTTGTAAGAGTTTTAAAGGTCCAAATAAATATTTTAAAGTTACAAAATGATCTTCTTCAGGTGTGAAATGTGTCTAGTCCCACTAGGCATGCCATATGTGATCTAGGATTTTGACTCAAGAGAGGATGGTTAGTATGGTGTTATTTCCAAAATGAAAACAAAACAAAATAAACACACTAATAACATAACATCTCTAGGCCTAGACACTAGGGAGAGCTTAGTTAACAAAAGCAAATAATAAACACAATAAAAAAGAAAGAAATGAAAACACAAGAATTAATTCACCTTGGATGCTCCAAAATGCCTTTGTAATGGTGGCTTGCTCAACTTGTGCTCATGATGTTCTTGGCAATGGAAGCTTGGCTACCTCCATCTCTCCTTGGCACCTTTGGCTTGTGGCTTGGATTGGAATCAATTTGGCATGGTAACACTAGTTTCTTGAAACTTTTAGAACCATTTGAGCATTATAACTTTGCATAATAAAGACTTTTTGAAGATATTTGTGAATTATAACTTTGCACCAAAATAGATTAGAAATGATGTTCATGGCCTCTCTATTTATAGAATTTTGAGAATGTCTAAAATCAACCTAAACCGTCCATCCTGAGATTGATATGTGTGGTTGAGGATTAATTCAATTTTTTGGAATTAAGTTTATAATTATCCTCATCATGAAATTGGAAGAAGGGGTAACTAAGAGGCATGACGACATCATGGAAGACATTGATGAGGCATGGGAGGCATGAATCTTGATATTTGTGGCATTTATGGCCTAGAGATGTCTTCATAAGAAATGAGGTCACCTAATGACGTAGATATTCAATATTCAATTCCAAAAATAAGTATTCAACAAGTTTCCATGGAATTTCTGATTAGGCCTTGATTTGGGTTAATTAGCTCTTAAGCAAGATTAAGCACTTTGTGCACAAATTACTTAGATTGATCAAAATGCCTTGTTATTGGTCCAAAATTCAACTAGATTGAAATTGGAAGGCACTATCAGATGCGTTGGAACCATATTCCCATTTAGGAAGTTACCAATAATAAATAATAAAGGCATGCATCTTGTGCAAAATATTTGATAAGAAAGAGCAATCCAAAACACCTAGGTGCAAAATTGGCATTTTAACTCAGAATGATCTGATCAAAGTTAGCTGGCCCATAAATTGCATTGCCCCATTCAAGGATACCCAGGCCATAATCAACACTTGAATATGTCAGTTTCACATCATTTACCATGTTTTAGTGTTTTTAGGCTAAATTGTGCATTTTGGGTAGAAATTGGCCAAAAGCCTAATTGGAGGTTATCTGTGGCTAGATTTAGGTGTCTACACTTACAAGATAAAACTCTGATGAGTGAGTCACTATAGTCCCTTATTATACAACCTACTCCAAAATCACCCAAATTACCTCTCAAAGCTCCATCAAAAATCATTTTGAACCACCCTGGAGGAGGGAGAGAGAAGAAGTATTATCCTTTCTTTTACTTTTAATTGGATTCACTAGTGACCCATTTATGGGTATTATATTGTATATATTATTAATATACTATATATTAATTAAATTAAATAGTATATACATATCCATTATTATTATTATTATTATTATTATCATGCCCCTTATGGTGTAATCATGCATAACCTGCACAAAAAAGATTTTGAAATGACTTTTTCTAACTTTTATATCTAAGGAAACACTTTCGAACATATGTTAGTGATGATAATATGTGGTTGACAAAATATTACAAAGATACATGTTTTCATAAAAATGACGTGTTTTAGTCATGTATCAATTAACTAAAATAGTTTGGTGGAAGTTACAAATTGCATTGATGAATGTGACATGTCACTAAAGTTTACACATTTATTTGCATGGGCTTCTTCAAGTCCATCACCTAAAATACCCTATCATTTCCCCTTTGCATCTTCATGGAGATAAGTCAAGCTTTTTTTTCATATATACACAAATTAGTGATCCTAACCACACATTAGTCCATATTAATGTTCTTAAACACAAACTAGTCCATATTAACCTACCGTTATGTAGCAGACAACAATATTGAGGTATTTAAAGATTCAAAAAATTGAGTTACATCTCCCTGATAGATTAGAGAGCTTGTGGTGGGCCTCAAATCCAGTAGACAAATTTTATTTTGAGAACTCAGAGTAGAAGTCAAACCCTATTATTTTATTTTATAGAGCTTGTTAGGCAAAGAAACATGACATACCCATCATTGCTTGGCTTGTGTTTTCAAAAAGTTCATCATGCTCTTAGAACTATAGGAGATGATCAAATTAAACAAGGGAACAAATAGATTGGTGAGTGGGAAAGAAGTGGAGAGATGTGCCAAGAAAAGACCAAATTTGATGTTTGGACAACCATTCTTACATTTATTTTCCACATAAATTAAAACATACTATATAGAACGTAAAATTTTAGGAAAACCATAAAAAAATATAAAATTAATATTATATAGTCTATATATGTGTATATATTAAAATTATATAATATACTTTAATCGATTCTATTACTATATACTCTATAATATAATATTTTAGTATTTATTATATATAATATATATTAATAATAATAAATATTTTATACATATCTATTATTATTATTATTATTATTATTATTATTATTATTATTATTATCACATCCCTTGTGGCGTAATCACACACAACTTGAACCAAAAAACAAAGAAATGACTTTTCTCAAACTTTTAAACCTAATGAAACACTCTTGAACATATGACGATCATGGCAATGTGGATGAAAAAATACCTCAAAGAGACATTTATTTTCATTGATATGGTACTTGTTTCAATCATTTATTAGGTAATTGAAGTAGTTTGGTGGAAGATATAGATTTTATTGACATATGTGACATGTCACTAAATTTTACACATGTATCTATGTGGGCTTATTTAAGTCCATCTCCTAAAATACCTTATCATTTATCCTCAGCAACACCACCTAGCTCACCTTAGAATCTTTCACCACTTTCATGCTATGTAGCCTTGCTTATCACCACCACTTTATCATTAATCAAGCTCACTATGAAATGGAACATAATCGCATATCTTGTGTTGTAATCATGCACAACCTAGACAAAAAGGATTTTGAAAGGAGTTTCTCAAAATATTAAAATTAACAAAACAATATAGAACATATGTTGGCCATGAAAATATATGGTTGACAAAATACCTCAAAGATACCCTTGTTTTCATTGAGATGGTCCACTTGTTTCAATCATGTATTGGGTAATTAAAACAATTTGGTGAAAGCTACAAATTTCATTGATAAATGTGACATGTCATATAATTTTCCACATGTTTTTGTATGGGTTTCTTTGAGTCCATCACTTAAAGCACCCTTTCATTTCCCCTCATCATCAGTACTCAACTCACCTTGAAATCTTTCATCACTTTAATGCTCTATATGGTTTTTCCCTTCCCTACCACATCACCATTACTCAAGCTCACTGTGAAGTGAAACATAGTCACATCCCTCATATTGTAATCATGCACAACCTACACAAAGAATATTTTAAAAGGGCTTTATCAAAAGCTTAGACCTAACATAATACTCTTGAACATAGGTTGGCCATGACAATGTGTGGTAAAAAAAATACCTTAAATAGATACATGGATGGAGTAATTGAAATTTTTTAATTGAAGCTAAAGTCTACATTGATAGATGTGACATGTCATTAAAGTCTATTTGTGTATCTATTTAGGCTTGTTCGAGTCTATTACCTGACCCCTCAACATCACCACCCATCTCACCTTGAAATGTTTCACCGCTTTCATGCTTTGTATGGCCTTGCCCTTCCCCACCACTTCACCATTGCTCAAGCTCACTGTAAAAAAAAAATGTCTCCTCCCTACACAAATCATTGCGATACCAAATGAAAGATCACACCACCTCATTTTCCATAATCACCTCTACTATAAATATCAGATTATTTTTATGTAACATTTCATTTACAAAAGATGAGGAGTTAGTGGTCATGGATTTTGAATGAGGTACAATTGTTGATTTACAATCTTTCACTTTACAAAACATCACTTCTCCAAAACATTAAGTACAACCCTTGGCCTCTATGTTGTATTTTAGTTGGAAGCTCTATGTTTATTCATTATTTGAGATGGATCTTGGATTATTGTTCTCTCTCAAATCTTATTGAAAAGTCCTTTGATGGTGAAGTTACAAAGAGGTGTGATGTCAATGGAGGGGAAGGTATTTATACAACAAAGGAATCATGAAGATAACATTGAATTGCTTCCCTATGGAATGAGGTTGTGTGGCTTGAAAGAGGCACTGAATAGGTGATTGTGTGTGTATTTTTTAGATACTCATTTTTTGAAATTGATTTTGGTCAATCATTCTAAGAATTCTGTAGATAAATAAATCTATTGGATGTTTGACACCAATTTTGATTAAGATGAGACATGTTTCAATCATGTATTGGGTAACTAATAAAATTTAGTAGAAGCTATATATTGCATTGATAGAAGTAACATATCATTTAATTTTAAACATGTATCTACTTAGAAAAAATCAAGTCAATCATCTAAAATAACTTACCACTTCTCATCACCATCATTGTCTAGCTCCCCTTAAATATTTCACCACTTTCATCTTTTGTATGGCCTTTCCCTTCCCTAATCCACCAATGCTCAAGCTCATTGTGGAAGAAAACATCTCCACACCTAACTCATTTCCATATTGTATGCAGGAATACATCTCATTTTCTATTATCAACTCCATAAAAAATGTCACATTATTAATACTTAATACTTCGTGCACAAAAAATATAATAGAATCAATAATCATAAATTTCAAATAAAATACAATTATCAATTTTCACTTTATTACTTTACAAAATCTTATTTTATTAATACAAAAAAATTACATCCTTCTAACATAACTTGTACTTCTTAAACAATTACTAAAATTAATTTCTCTTTTCCTGTATCTTTGAGTTTTTTTTTTCCATTCTATACAACTACATCTAACAAACATGTACAATTGACATGTTCAATTAAATATAAACATAATTATTTATTATTTAAAAGTAAATTTCAGTCGTGTACAATCTAAATAATCAACATACTTCTTTATTGTATACCATCATCTTATGAATTGGAAGGTTCTTACATTGATAGCAACATAAAAGAAGAGTGGAGTGACATTTGATGTATATGAGCATGTAGACAATTGTATAGAAAATATTGATTTATAATATTATATGAGCACACGAGTAATTTTAAATCTATGTTGGTGAATCATTCTTAAAATATGAAAGACAATTACAGATTATATGTAAGATACCCGAACATATGTTCAAACTTAAGATACATAATACATATTTTCTCATCTACATTATACATCATCTACGTTCTCTACACATTTGTCCATGACCTATTTAAGATCAAGTTCTTGCCATCAAAATACAGGGTACAAAAGATGGCTCTATAACATATAAATATTAAATAGAATAAAAAAAGGTGCAGATTTTATTTAAGTGATTTTGGATGTTATATTTATTGAAGTGTGAGAAACTTATGTTGAACCAAAGCCGTCAATACATTTAATTTGAACTCGTTATCATCTAATATAATACATATTTTTGGTTATTAATATTAAATTAAGTTATATATTTTATAAGATTTTAATTAATTATAATTTATAATAAATAAATTTTTACTTTATATTAATTAAGTAATATATTTTATAAGTTAGAAGATTTTGTTTTAATATTTTTTATTAATTATATATTTTTTTAAATTAAAGAATTAATATTTAGATTGAAATGTATTAATATTTTATGATTAAAAAATACATATTATTATTTTTTGTTAAATAAAAAATTGTGGCAACCCAATTAATTTTATATATATATATATATATATATATATATATATATATGGGTTGCTACAATTTTTTATTTAACAAAAAAATAATAATATAATTTTTTTAAAATATATTAAAATTTTATTAATAACATCATATTATTAAATAGATGAATAATTAACCTTGGAAACATGAATAATAACCATTTTACATAATTTCTCTTACACTCGAATCAATCTCATCACACCCAATTGAAAATCTACTCTGTAAAATTAATTCTCCGTTATTGACCACTGGACTCGATAGTAATCGCTGGTTAGGAGAGAATTTATTAGGGACCTCAAGAGAAGTGCTGAATTTAAAACAATTTATCATCTAACCCACAAAACCTAAAAATACCTGCAAAAACATGTAACTATAAATTATACGACTGACTTACAAATTTGACACGTATATCCCATTCAAGACAAACATAATCTAGAAAGATCATCATCCCTGATTTCTCCACCCAATTCCAAGTCTTTTTTATTCAATCGAGAAAATTGGAAAAGTATGACATCTAATACATGGTCTAAGCTTTAGGGGGAGACTCAACCTACTTAAATAAATATAAGTGGGATGAATGGAAGTAAATTTGTGAATGACAAAGGATATGAAGGTGCAATGCCTTCAAGAATAAAGAAATCAAAGAAGAAGATGACAACAAATGTAGAACTATAATAATGAATTTTTATTATGCTAAGTTATGTACAATATCTAATAGATCAGATATTTACTATCTATGTATTCCCTAACTAAAAAGAATAAAAGTGTATATTAATATCCAATGAAGGGAGATGAAACATTAGTTGAACTGTTACAAGATTTGGTAACAATTGCTTCATAACTAATGAATGTTGTGACACTATAATTATTATTACCTACAAGTTAAGTTCTATAGTACTAACACTATAAGAACTACGTGGTAACATAGAAGTGAAACTTTATTTTACAATTTTTCATGTAGGTGAGGATTGTAATGCAAATGTTGTTAACATTAGTACAAGGCTAAATATACAAATTGGTAAACTACAAAAAGATATATATACCCATATCCTCTTGAATTAGTCTCTCGTTCCAAAAGATAAATGTCCCCATTGCACACAGTTTTAGAAAGAGATGTGGGAACAAATTGACAACATGCACTTCTATAAACCATTTTCCTTAAGAAGATGCTTGACCTACTTTGACAATATGGAAGAGAGGGATCTCTTATCGACATGTCTGTTTGACCCAAGTTTCAATGACTTGATCTAATTCTATTGGGATGGTGCAATCTGGATTGATCATTGTTTGTTGAAAAGTCTCTATAATATTTGGAATATCCAACAAGGGTGGAAAGTAATGGAACAATAATTTTGCATTGAATACTAGGTGCAATCAAAGGTGATATGGAAGATTAAGCTACATAATGTTCTCTCTTAATTATTTGGTGATGGTATAAGAACTGTACCAAAGTGGATGAACCTTGTGGTATGGCCCTAGTAGTATTTCCTTCTTTAGGTGTAGCCAGAATTGATCACCAAATTAGAATGTGTGTGGTGTTTGATGTATGTCATGGTATTACTTCTATTTCACATTACCCTATTGCATAATGAGTTGTACTTATTTTTCAAAATGATTAATCTTTTCAATGAATTGAAAAACTTTGTCCACTTCATTTTGAGTTGAAGGAATTTGTATTGTTGATAAAAGAATAAGATAAGCTACGTAAATGGGTGCCAAATGTTAGAAACCCAAACAAGTCTTAAAAAGGCTATGTGTAGTAGAGATGCATAGAGATCTAATGTGTGTACACAAGTTAAGATTAACCTACACATATCCTATTTGAATAGATTTAGACTCACATGAGGCTCAATAAAATATATATTGTCATACTTAGTTTATCTAGGTAATGATCAATGAATTGCATATATATAATAGAGGTTTGCCTATGTTAGAAATGCAAAAAGGAAAGGGTTCCAAAGCCTAATCCTATAACACCAGGATATAACTCTCAATAGACCTATATAAAATTAAATGTGAAAGTAAAGTAAATAAAACTAAGGGGAAGGGTTAGAATGATCTTAACGGATAAGGTGCCATGGTCAACTAAATAAGGGTCTAGGAAACCTAAAATGGAATATGGCAAGTCTAAGAAATATTATAGATACACCAACTTGATTCGGTGTATAAAATACCTAGAAAAGGATTAACACACATTCATTCACTAATCAATAAGAAACATATATCTACTAAGTAAATAAAAGAAAGAGTATAAGGTTGGAAATACTCACCTTGGGCTAGACTTATCAAGCATCAATCTCCCCCTTGGCTCAAGTTGAGATTTATAAGAGATGTTGTGGGTTGAAGACATAAAATGGTTGGATTAATACCTAAGATATCCTCAATGAGGATCTCACAATGAGTCCTCATATCGAGCTTCCAAGACTACCACAAGGGAAGCTTCCTCAAGATAAGGTTATAGACCACAAACTCCTCCACGCATGAATTAGGGTAGAAGTGTGAGTGAAAATAAGAGAAAAAGTGTATATTATCTATAGGAAATAAATATCCCCCCCCCCCCACACACACACACATCCAATACCAAAAACTAACCCTAAATTATAAGTCAATAGTTTTGACCCAACTGATATAGTTAAAAGAAGTCAGGTTGACACATAATGGTATCAGCCTAGTTGATATCCTTAGAACTATATTGATCTATCCTATATAGTATAGATGTTATAAGACAAGCTCATATCTGTATCGAGTTGGATGATATAGTACATAAAGGGTAAAAATATTTAAATAAATGGTATGAACTAGGTTGATGCTTAGGATATAGGGAAGTGAACACAACAAAATGAGGACAAGATGGAAAAATTATTTTGAAAGAAACTATGAGAAGGAAAACTAATATTATTATTGGTGTATTCATAATATAGGATAAACATCTCTCACAAAGCATCATGAGCCTTTCCCACCTCATTCCCAGTACGTCCTTTAAGGTGTACACTCATGGAGATCAATGTTTGACAAGTTGATGTAAGAAAAATTGTCAATAAATGACAAAGATGTAAAATAATATGTGTATACATATTCATCACTTTAATCTCATTACTTGTCATAATAATGTTACATGGTGATGGAGAGGTTAATAAAACTATGGCCTACAACTTGCTTAAAAGAGAGATAATCAAGCCTACAAGCCTTCTTGACTGTAAAAATCAACAAAAAATGGAGTATTTATAAAAAAATCCTTTTATACATTCATTTTATCTTTCCTCAACTAAATATATTCATTTTTACCTTTATCCAAACTTGGAAATGTAAGAAAACACTAAACATGGCTTCTAGGCCTTAAAATTAGGCTTACAGAACTGAGAAATATAAATTTATTTATATAAAGATGTCAAACCAATTTTAAACCACTTGTAACACTTTTAAAACATAATCATACACCTTTCTACAAAGTTTCATAAAATTTTAGTTGTTAGTTGTCAAGATATAGTGTTTTTTGTCTTCAAAACTCTAATTTAGGGTATGTAGATCTGTATGTAGATCAAGAGCTAAAAATTAAGGGATATTTAAGTTTTAAGACCCATTTGTAAATATTTTTATTTTAAAATGTCTTCCCCAAAATAATCCTTCTTTATCATTCAATTATACACCTTGATCAATCACAGAACACAAGAACACAATGAAAACAACTTTTTCTTGGCTATTATAACACTTTTTTATACTACACATAGGCAGTGAGCTAATAATCACTAGAAATTTAAGTTTTAAGATTTATTTTTTAATATTTTTTGTTATTAAATACTCTTCACACATTTATCCAACTCTGTCACTTGGAATTTACATCAAAAAAATCTCAAAACATGATATACATACACTTTCCTTGATTGTGGAATGACCTTTCTTGACTGTAATAGGTAGTGATGTTAAGATTGCAATGGAAATTCACATTTTAAGATATATTTTAAAGTATTTTTTTATTGTAACAAGTTTTTAACACCTACCTCTTACTCTATAATACACCTTGGCATCATAATCAATCTTAAATAATGATAAAATATTACTTTCTTAACTGATATAAGAACCTTTTCTTCACTGTAACAGTCCTGAACAATCTTTTCAAAACTTTCATATAAGGATGATTTAAAAGACATAATAAATTAGCTTACATATCATACAACCTATAATTTAAGAATGTAAATAAAATTAGCATTTTTCATTATTTTCAATGCAAAAATATTACACGGTTTATCAAAAACCCCATTTTCATGAAATTTTCTCCCTCCTTCAGTTTTTTGGAGTTTTTTTTTATTATTTATTATTTATCCATTTTATCCTTACATATCTCTCTCTCTTTTCACTCTTCATTATCCCTTCTCTCCAAATACGCTTCAACTCTCTCCAACTATCTAAGTAACCCCAACTTAAGATTTAACCCTAATTGAGTTGGACATGGTTACATATGAGTTAGGAAATTTGAATTATTTTGAAACATGTCTAAGACATTAATTTACCCCTACATGAAGAATCATGAACTTTGGTTGCACTATGAGATGATAAATACCCTTCAAACTTCCTTTACAAATTCAAAATTTTAAATAGGCAATTTTGGTGTGAAAATGGAAAACAAGGTAAAATGGACAAATTTTGGAATGATATTTATTTTAAAACCTCCCTAATTAATAAACAATACTTCCAAAACCTACTCAAATACAAAACCAAAATAAATAAAATAAAATGAGACTTATAGTTCTATGCTCCTTCATCAAAGTCCCTAAGTTTAAAAATTATTCATGAACTCCTACACATGAGGTCTTTAATATTGCTCCAATTTATCCTTCAACACACTATATGCCTACTTCATGTCAAGATTTGTCTTCTCAAATCCTTCTCCAAATTTTTTTAGTTATCACTCTTCCTTAATTGACTACAATTCAACATTCACCTATATATCTCCTTGAGAACCAACTTGTTCCCATGCTCTATCACACTATCATGTCTCCAAATCAACTTAACGACCCTCCAAATTAGTTGGAACATAAACACCAACTATTTATCCATTCACCACTGCCATATAAATCACCTTTTTAGCTTCTTCACTCCACCTCTCATACCAATGAACATGCTAGACCATTCACACTTACTCCTTATCTTCATTACCATATTCATGGGTAGACTTTCACATTTCAAAATCATATTAATTAAAAAATGAGTTCCCTCACTCACATAATAAACCATCTCATCATGTTCTAAATGCATGTTGTCCAAGTCTTCTCCAATGCTAGCTTTCTTTTCATTCTTTTCACTCTTACAATGAGATCTTAAAAGCTCCATACCAACCACCTCAAAGGTCGTCATCTTCTCAATCACATCTTTGATTTCCAATCATTTACATAGATTGAACTTCTCAATTATATTTTTGTGTGCACTCTCTTTCACAACCTCTATATCTGATTCTTCCACCATGGAAACATGTAACTCTAGTTGTTTGTTCTCTTCCTTTATCTTCAACTCTACATGGATACCATATTATTTCTCCAACTTTATCACATCATATTCTCCTTCATGAGAACTTCTTCCTCTATGGGTTGCTCGTAAATTTATTGCTCCTTGAAATTTTTAAAATCATCTTTGGGTTCTTCAAAAACAACCTCTACTTTATTTATCAATTTTAAGAATTATTTTTAGCTACTTCATTACCATCCTTCAATGGTGTCAAGGTATGATTATTTCCATATTTATATAATGTATAAGTTTTAATATTCCATCATATATAATCCTCATATTAAACTACCAAGGTCTACCTAACAAAATGTGACCAACATCCATAGACATGATATCACAAAGTAATTCATCCTTATAGCTACCAATCTAAAAATCAACTTAACATTACTCATTGACTATTATTTGATGCCTCTTTTGTAGCCAAGTTACCTTGTATGGTTTAGGATGTATCAACATATTCAATCCTAGTTTTTTAATCATTTATGAAGAAACCAAGTTATCTATACTACCACTATTAATGAAAAATTTACAACACTAGCTTTATGATTTGCATGTAGTTCCAAACAATGTATTCCTTTGGGTTCATTCCTTCTCTTATTTGTTTGGATTTAAAAATACTTTGTTCATAAATAAGGACTCTCCAACTTCAAGTTATTTCACATGTGATCGTGATCTTACACGTTTTTCCTTAGCTTGAACAAATTGATTATTGCCTTCAGTTCACATATGGCTTATTTGTTGACTCTAAGGACATTCATATGCCATATCACCAACATATTTTTTTCATTTTCTATAAAATCCTTCTCCTATGCCTCTTGTATATGGACTTATTTCTCTTTGTGAATATCCTTCTCTTGTACTAATATATTGACCTTGAGAGTTGCTTAATTCTTCATTATGAACTTGAAAATGACTTCTACTACCTTGTTGTCTTCTAGCTCTGAAATTTCTACCTCTTCCTTGATTTTTGAGTTTGTCTTCTATCCAACTTCTCTTCTACCTTGAGAGTAAATTGATAAGCCTCTTAAACTAATTTTGGTGATAATAAACTAATCTCATTTTGAATGTTGAACCTTAAACCATTGATGTACCTTGTTATTTTATCAACATCATCTTCTACATGACCAAATATTATTATAATCTTGTAGGATTCTTTAGTATAGTCCGTTACACTCGTGTCTTTCTTCTTCAATTTTTGGAGTTTCTTAAACAAATTTCTCTAGTAGTCTACATTCATGAATTTAGATATGAGCTTTTCCACCATTTTATCCTATGATTTGATCTTCTCTTTAACTATTTTCTTTCTTTCCTCTTGGACACTATCCCACTAAAGAGATGCATGTCCCTTAAAGATTTTATAATCAAAATTGACCTTCTTGTCTTTAGATATTCCTTAAAATTTAACATACTTGTCAATTTCATCTATCTAATCTACTAATAATTCAACATTAAGTCTGCCTCCATATATTGGAACTTCTAATTTGGGTTTAGATTCTAATTACCATTATTGCACTTTATTTAAAGTTTATTTTTAAAACCTAATCTTAATTATTATCAATGAAATATATTTATCCTTAGGTCACATTTTAAGTACAATCAATTCTTGATCTGATACCAAAAATGATGGAGAGGTTAAGGAAAATTTGGCCTACAACTTGATTAAAAGAGATATATTTAAGCTTACAAGCCTTATTTAATATAAAAATAAATAATACAAGGAATATTTATACAAAAAATATTTTTATACATTCATTTAATATTTTATGAACTTGATATATTCATTTATACATTTATACAAACTTGGAAATGTAAGAAAACACTAAACGGGGCTTCTATGCCTTAAAATTAGGCCTAAAAAATTTATAAGTCAAAATATATTTATCTCAATACGTAAAAACAATTTTAAAACTTTAAAAACATCCTCATACACCTTATTACCAAGTTTTATAAATTTTTAAGGTTTAGTTTTCAATATATAGTGATTTTTGTCTTCAAAACCCTAGTTCAGGGTATGCAGACTTATATGCAGGATGAGATATAAAAATTGATGAAAATTTATGTTTTAATACATGTTTTAAATTTTAAAATTTCTAACCCAAAATAATCTTTCTTTATCATCAAATTATACACCTTTATTAATCACAAAACACAATGAAAACAATGTTTCTTTGTTGTTATATCACTTTTTTAGGCTGTACATAGATAATGAGACAATAATCACTAAAGATTTGAGTATTAAGATTGGTTTTTTAATAATTTGGGTTTTTAATTACTATTTTCGCATTTATCCAACTCTTTTACTTGGAATTTTCATCAAAACAATCTCAAAACATGATATAAATACACTTACCTTGACTGTAGAATGACCTTTCTTGACTATAATAAGTAGTGAGGCTAAAATTTCAATGTAAATTCACATTTTAAGATCTGGTTTGATTTATTTTTTATTGGAAAAAGTTTTTACACTTACATATTACTCTTTAATCCACCTTTGCATCATAATAAATCTTAAAACATGAGAGAAGATTACTTTCTTGACTATTTTAAGCACCTTTTCTTGATTGTAACAGTCTTGTATTAATTTTTCAAACCTTGCAATATGAATGTATTCTAGTCCAAATAAAATAAGTATGATTTAAAAGACACAATGAATTTACATACACATAATAAAAGTTTGAAATTAATAATGGAAATCAAATTAACATTTTTTCATTGGTTTCAATGTAACCATATTACACAGTCTATCAAAACTCGTATTTTCCTAAACTTTCCTCCCTCTTTCTTAAGTTTATTAGAGTTATTTTTTTATTATTTATTTTATCTCCCATTTATCCTTATGTATCTCTATTTATTTTTCACTCTTCTTTCTCCCTTATTTTCTCTAAAACTCTTTAACTCCCTCCAATTGTCTAACTAACTAAGTAAACCAAATTTAAGACTTAATCCTAATTGAGTTTGAACTATTTTAAAACAAGTATAAGACATTAATTTACCCCTATATTAAGGATTATGACCTTTGGTTTCACTATGAGATGATAAATACCTTTTATAAATTCAAAATTTTAAATAGGTAGTTTTGGCCAAAAAATAGAAAACAAGAAAAAATGGTTAAATTTAGGAATGCTAGTAATTTTATAACCTCCATACCGACTAAAAAATACTTATTAAACCTAATCTAACCCAAAATAAAAATAAATAAAATAAAAAGAGTCTTCTAGGCCTATGCTTCAACATCACATGAGATGGTGTTTTGGAGAAAAACGTGGCAATATAAAAATATAACTACAATGAAATGCTAAAATATCTAAAAATAAATAAAATCAAAATACATACATTCACTAACCTTGATGATTGTATAAATTTTTTCATGTGTAACATATGATGGAAGGTGCCCAACATGTGGAATGAAAGGCAGACCTGAAAAAATAAAATAGACTTCCATTTAAAATAAATTATATTAGTACCTAAATTTTGTATCTCACCAAGACTCTAAGGCTTATTTTGGTTCATGAATAGGACCTACAAAAACAATGATATGGGTGAAAAAGAGAATATCATAGTAAATAAATGAAGGTTGAAAAATTGGAATGCTAAGGATGGTAGTGTAATATGGTGTATGTTTTATTATTTTCTATAAAATGTGATCAAATGCATGGTTGAAAAGAAAGAAAACTAAGATGATGTAAAATGAATGTAGAACACAATAAATCATGTGAAAAAGAATGTAAAAATTTGTATGCAAATTAAATATGAATGCAATAAATACCAAATAAAGAAATGCATGTAAATAATTTGATTGGATGTAAGAGAATCATGTTAAATCAAACATGAAGAAAACATATAAGATCGTAAATTAAATGTAAGATAAACATGTTAAGTAAAATACAAAGAAAACATATGTAACTAAAAATAAAATTTAATTCAAACTGTAAGACAAACATGTCAATTCAAACATAAAGAAAAAAATAAAAGACTATACAGAAAAACATAAGATTATAGACACTATTTCTGAATTATGTAACACATCAGTCTTATATACTTGGAAAACACATATCACAGATTTAACTTCACCTTATAGACTTTTTCCACTACCAAAATTATTTCATACAATATATCTTTATGATTAATTACCTATCTCTTAGTCCGAACAATGTTATTCTAATGACCTAAGCCATCTATCTTTCCTAGAATGGTATAACCCTACTATCTTCCATCTTTGCAATTTATAAACATGTACCTACTTTTATACTTTCAAGACACTTTCATCTTAGTAAAATTCATATTTTGATGCAAGTTTCCTAACTAAAACAAGTGTCTAGTTCCCTAAAGTTATCTAATTTACAAATAAAATGCATTCCCATGGTCGGCCTAAGTGTTTTAATGTAAGATATTCTCCAATGGGATTGGTATAAATATAAGATAAAACCTCACTCATTCCTAACCTAAAAAATACCTAAAGAGACCAAGAAAAGTTATCAAAAACATTCTATCAAAAAATCAAGTGAGCCAGACTTTCCTACTTTATCTTATTTACATTTCAATCATAGGGACACCACATTTATGGATTTGAAGTACTAAAATAGAAACTCAAAAGATATATTTACCAAGTTACAAGCTAGGTCACTTTTGTACTTACTTATCACAAATCACATGATTCACACATAAGCCAACACATAGGGGAGAAATACATAATTTTGAAGCCCTCTTTATAATATTAGACAGGTAGGTTGCACTCATTGATAGAGGGGTTTTTGGGGTAGCTAGACACCATGTGGCCACTAACCCATTTTTTCCATAGCCAATATGAAGTTAAAGAATTATGATTCTGATATTTGAAAATGAGTGATAGTCCATGACCTAGATCCGAATGCTCTAGAGCGAAGTTGACACATAAACCATACGTATCTAGGTGGTCAAATCTAGTTTTCATAGGTATTCTATACTGGACACCTACATCTAAGTCAGATAGTAGCAGTGATAGAATTGTCCTAGGTAAACATAAATTTTTGTAGCTATAAAATTCAAATTTAAAAAATCATGTGACTGTTCTAGATCCAGATCGAGTCCACTTTTTACCTGTTTTAGATCTAGATCTATATTAACATCAAAACCAACTATCTTATTTCAATTATAATATCTACCATAGTTGTACTTTCTATATTTAATATCTAGATCTGTATTAGCATCAAAACCAACTATCTTGTTTCAATTGTAATATCTAGCATAGTTGTACTTTCTATATATAACATTTCTTAGCATAATAAATTCAGTATATATTTATCTAAGTTTCACAAATAATTGGTTTACATTACAATATCTAGCATATATAGACTTTCTACTCTTAACATCTCAACATTAATAGATTTAGTATATGTTTATATGAGTTTTATAAATAATTGGCTTGCTCTAGAGATAGTCTACCATCCTCGTGCCTTGGGATTTATCTCCCCACTTTAACCCTGGATTTCCCATATCTATATTCTAGGGATAAATATTTGGTGAACTCAACCTTTCATCTACTATACCTGAGATTTTGATCTAGGGTTTCTTGATTCTCATTTTCTGATTTATCATTCAAAAACATTTTACAAGTTTAAAATAAAATTTTATTTTTAGTAATATGTTCAATATGGATACATGTGTAATTCATTTTATGTTATGATTTTTAATTTTAGAAATAATTTACTATTGTAAAAATATAATCCAAGGTATCATCCAAATAAATAATCAAATTTTTCAATATAATGAGAGGGTTTTAAAGCTAAAAAAATCATGTCTTCAATTTTTCTTTTGAAATACTATAGAGAAAATATACATATGCAAACATGCATGCTTTCGATAATTTGTTCCACCTAGATCTTATTCGAGTGATAGCTACCATCTTGTACCCATTATTTACTCATGAATTATTGAATTTTGTGGTATATATTGTCACTACTCATAAAAGTAAACATGTTAAACCTAACCTACCACCTATTAATATACAATAGGTGCCTCCTAAACTAAATATTGTGATCAAATATAAGGAATATGAAACTGTTAATCAATTAAGTAACATGTATGTTAATATTTCCATCCTTGAACTTCTAAATCAATCTACTATCTCTAAAGATATCCTATATGAGGCATTCCATGAAACTTGAGTTATGAGTAATATTGAGATAAATCACTTTATGGGTATCATAAAAGATCTCAAAATTAATGCAAATGTAATCACCTTTGATCCAAAAAAGTTACCATCTAAATAAATTATTGACTAAGAGTTACCTTTGTTCAAATAAGTAAATATGCATAATAAGGGTATAAAAACGTTGCTCATTGATAATGAATCAATATTAAACATTTTTAGCATAAAATTCCTAACCACCATTTGTATTATGACCAATATTCTAAAAAAATCAATGATACATATTAAGGGATTTGATAATTCACATATCCCTTCAATTGGTCAAATAACTTTGGATTTAACATTAGGAGTAAAAATGATCCCAATCACTTTCTAGGTAATTCACAATCATTACATTATCATTTACTTTTGGATAGACCTTGGATACTCATAATGGAAGCCATACCATCTAATTTACATTGATGTGTAAAATCCATACATGATGGTACTTTATTGATGATGAAACATTCAAATTATACAAAATGAAACATTTTGATAAGAGGGCATTCTTATGGTAATACCACCTACACAATGTATTCCTTTTGATAATATCCAAACTTATGAAGTGGGTGAGTCAAGTAAAATCGATCCATTATATCCAAAAATAGATAAGGTGATAATGACTAAATTGCACATAGATGCACCTCAAGAATAAAAACAAATACCAAAAGAGATAATGATACAAAAATTACAAGTACCTCCAATATTTGATATCCCTTTTTTATTTAACACTGAGAAACAAGATGTCCATGTTTTATATTATTATGATAGTAATATGATATAGCCCATGATATGACAGATAAGAGATTGTAAAAACTTATTTTTAATCCACTTGATCATCTTTAACATAACCTATTTGAACCTACAGGGCCTAGTAAATATAAGATAAAATCACCTATAGAGGATAAGGAACAAATCAAGAAAAGGGAAAATAAAAAGTGGTATATGAACATGTAAACATTTGTTATTCAATATAAACCTCTTGGATTCACACATTAAGTCAACCATACAAGGGTCAAATGTCGATACATCATGTAAATAATGTGGAGGTCTCTCATAAGATCCCACAATAGATTTTATAGATCACAACAAACAAAGATACTAAATATATAATACTTTCTATGTTACTTGAGCATAACATGATATTTTTACCTTTAAATAGACATACATTGAGAAATTGAATTGTTCCTAAACAAGGGTTTCCACATTATAACTATCATTGGATAAATGGCCATCATAAAGTCACTATAAGATATCAAAAAACCAAATTTAGAAATATGAGAATGAGGGTCCCATAAAATTATGCTGAAGAAGAGAAAATACAAGCCACTTCCAAAGATTCACATAAAAACCATCCTTTAAAATGATGAAGGAATGAATATCTAACTATTACTATTAATAATGACGTAATTTATTGTTAATGTCTCAATTTTGATAGGAATAATTGGGATAAAATGTTTAACACTACATTCCTTCAATAGTTGGGAACCAATATAATTGAATTAATATACTCTCCACTGATGCCAAAATATCTAGGGTACATTAGTTTAGTGATAGCATGTGGACCATATATGATCCCCATGATCATATGGATATTAGACCAGGATCTAAATTTTAAATTCAATTTTGGAAAACATTATTTCATTGATTTTAATGCATCAATGAATAATGAAGATATGTGTATCACCCTCCCCTTTAAAGATAGGAGATTTACTTACACCATGATTGATATGGCCATCCTTCCCCATTGATAGCTTTTAGAATATCATTACATAGAAACATGAAAGAGGTGATCATGCATCAATACAAACCAATAATTAAAAGGCCTTTAATGATCCTTCAGCTTTTTATTATGAGGACATTCTCATTTATTCCTCTTAAACATAACCCAAAAAAACATCAAAAGTCTAAAAATATGTTCAATACTTACATATCTTATTATCTCCTTGGCATACATGTTATTTGTTCTATATTGGAATATGGCATATCAATATTTCCTACATACATGTGTTTCACACAAATTTTGAGTGTGATTCAAGCATACATAGATATATGATCTAGACGCTTTTAGATCTTGGATTTTCCTTCTACTCACATCACCAAGATTTTGGGGGGCATCCACCTCTATGATATTGATACATTTAGGTTATATACTTATATGGCCACTTTATATTATCATGTGTGAGCTCATATATGTACTTACACATGCATTTATCCATGATTATATATTTAAAATTATACTTGATATGATATGTAATTGATGGTTTTTACTAACACATATATCTAGGGAATAGTATGTTATGTTTACGATGGTTTCTTATGCTTTCATTTATGCACTTCATTGAGACTCTTTCCTTGCTATTGTCTTATTTGTTTGAACATTTGAATATGCTACATTAATTGTAGCCCCTATGCCTTTGTTTGCCTATTTTACATATAAATATGTCATTTCTTGTTATATTTTTAAATTTTTAAATTTTATTTACTTAATGGACATTTGACTAAGTCATGTCCCATTGATTATGCAACATTTGAACATGCCCTTATTTGATTTATCCTTGGACCTTTATCTCTTGATTTTATTTTTGAGTGATCTTAAGTGTGTGCTTTATTGCTTGTTGAGAGTGTATTATTACTATTTAGACATTGCCATGATATGCATAATGCATTTTAGACCTTGATGTTTACATTATTCGTGCTTCAATAAAATATCCACATATACATGTTACCTTTATATGCTACATGGTAAATTTATAGATTACATGGTTATATTTTTATTTTGAGGTTAGATAACTAC
This sequence comes from Torreya grandis, assembly GCA_037957365.1. NCBI lineage: Eukaryota > Viridiplantae > Streptophyta > Pinopsida > Cupressales > Taxaceae > Torreya > Torreya grandis. The sequence continues at coordinate 877,564 of JARHVA010004977.1, forward strand.
CTATTACTACTCCCTCTCACCTTAAAGTGGGAGCATATTAGTGGGTGCATGCCATGGAAGCATGAATTACACATTTCTTCATAGATTCAAATTATAGTGGGGGCATGTTTGGGAAATATGTTCTCCACATTTATCACAATTCTAGATTCAATGGGGCATGATTTGGAACCATGTTCTCCATAATTATTTACCATTCAACATACCCATATTACAATTGGGTCATGTTTTGTAAACATGTCCTCCACATTGTAAATTATATCAGCTTTCAGATTATAGTTGGGGCATGTTTTGGAAACTTTTTCTCCACACACAATTTCAAACTACCCAAATTACTCAATTATATGATTCAGATACACATTTATGGTAGACTTATATACATTGGTAATATTTTTATACACATTTTTGGCATGAGATATATCTAAGGTGCATATGTTATGCAATTTACACCTAATAATTAAAAAAAAAATAGCTTTAGATTCTAAATAGTTTTAGGGACTATCACCACCCACCAGGTTAAAAGTTTATGGACTATATTGAGCTAATCTATTATAGTACTTAGCTATTTTTTGGTATGGTTGAGGTTATTAAATCACTCAATATTGTTAAGTTTATAGATTGGACTTGATTGTATCATCCAACCTCATCAGTCTTATAGAGTGATTTGAATTTGTTTAGTCATACCCACATTATAAGTATCATTGGGTTGTATTGTTGGGCTAATCTCAACTGTCAGGTGAAAATTCATCTTTTCTCTAAGGTTTGGGGTATGTGTCCTCTAATATCTCTCTATATATTTAGATATATACACTTTATAAATTTATAATTTATCCTAATATTGATTTTAGTGATTCATAATGATATATATTTCGAATCAATTTGCTAAAATGAAATACAGTTGTATTGATACATAGGTGTAATCCTAAACCTTGATCTGTCTAAATTTTAAATTATATGTGTTAATTATATATTGTAACATGATTTTGGTTTCAGGGTAGTCACCATCAAATCACTCAAGTTAGATTCAATCAAAGACAAGTTGTGTTTTACACACCTAAGGAGGCATTCTTTTTCCTTAAACTATAAATTTATTACTAGATTCAGGGGTGAGGGTAAATGTAGACACTATTTATGAGTTATATAACAACTCAATATTGTACACTTAAAAAATACATATCATGTATATACCTTCAAATTTTAAACCTTTCTTATTGTTGAAAGGATTGTATGCACACACACTCTCTCTCTATTCCTAATTTCTTATCTCTTAGTCTAAGCAATGTTATTTTGATGACCCAGGTCTTCTATCTTGACCAAGATGTTATAAACCTACTTATATTCCATCTTTTCAATTTTAGGACCTATACCTAATTTTATATCTCCCAAAATCTTGTGTCCTAATTATATGCCTATGTTGATGCAAGTTTCCTAACCCAACACAAGTATCTAGTGCCTAGATTCATTTAATTTTTAAATGAAACATATTCCCATGGTATGTTAAGTGCTTTAATGTGACATAATATCCAAAGGGAATGGTATAAATATAACATCAACCCTCATTCCTTACTAACCTAAACAATACCTAATGATACCAAATCAAATTATCAAAAGTATTATATCAAGCACTTAAGTGAACAAAGATTCCCTATTTTCTCCTATTTCCATATTAGTCATATGGACATCACATCTAGAGGTCTAAATTACTAAAGGAGTAACCCAAGATCTATATTTTCCAAGTTACAATCTAGGTCACTCTTGTACTTGTTTATCACACATTTCATGATTCACGCACAAACCAACACATAGGAGATAACTACATAAGTCTGAGGCCCTCTTCAGAGTATTGACAATGTAGGAAGCACTTATTGATAGAGGGGTATTTAGGGTATCTTGACACTATGTGCCCTCTAACCCATTTTTACCAAAACAATATGAAGATGAAGAATTAGGGTTTTTATATTTGACAAGGAGAGATAGTCTATGACCTAGATATGAATACACTAGAGCAAAGGCAACACAAAATCCAAAAGCATCTAGGTGGATACATCTAGTTTCATAGGTAATATGTATTTGATGCTTGCATCCAATTAAGATAATAGTGTCAATGTAACCATTCCAGGTTAATGCAAGTGTTTTTAGATATTGAAGAATAATTCTTAGAATTATATGACTATTCTAGAATCTATATCTAATCTATTTTTTGCCTATTTGAGATCTAGATATGTATTAACATTAAAACCAACAAATTATATTGTTTTCATTGAAATATATATCATAGTTTAATTTATAATCTTAGCATCTTTGTAATAAATTTAGTTTATGTTTATCCAATTTTCATAAAAAATTGGACTACTATAGAGATAGTCTACCATTATTGTGCCCTAGGCTATCTCTCCCCCCTTTAACCCTAGTTTCCCCATATCTAGATTTTAGGGTTAAACAAAGAAAAACATGACAATTCAAACATATATAAAAATATATTTGATGGTATGTGAAATATCCTATGTAAGATAAGTGGATTACACAAAAAATTAAAATAAGAACATGATGAAAATAAAAAATCTCTAAAGAAATGACAACTCAAACTTAATGTTTACTCTAAAATGTGATGTAAGAAAGCACAACCACTTAAAGACATGACAAATATTAAAAAGAGATGGTGTGGAAATAAAATATGATGGGTGTTTTTGATGAAGAACTAGTTTGATTCCCCATGGTTTACATTGTAATAGAAAATTTAAAGCCATAAGGTGTAAGTAAGACAATAATGTGATATAGATTTGATCAAGGAAGTGATCAACTAAAAGTGATACCTATTAATAGGACATCAAGAAAAATATGATGTAAATAAGGAATGAAAGGCACCACATCAGTGATGTGAAAATCCTTAGTAGGAATGAGACACTATAGAAAAGTGGGAAAAGATAATAAATATAGACATCAAGGACCTATGACAGTCTAACTAGTGAACATAAAGCTTTGTCTAATAGGTTAAGTGCATAGATCATCCCATGAAGGATATATGTATGCAAGTAAAATTATCATACCTTGCCACAACATGTTCCTCACTTCTCATAATCCCTTAAAAAGTTGTCTTACTACAAATATTGTGTACTTGTGTGATAATATAGGTGTAACTAAAATGTAAAAAGATATTTTGTTGTATTGATATAATACCTCCTACTGAAGTCTATTGGCCTACCACACCCCAATGGACCTTGGCTCTCCCATGAGGGTAACTATGGAGTTTGAGATTTGACTAAAATATGGTATGTTGCAAAAAAAGATCACATATTTTTTTGTGATCTAAATTTTATGATATAATTTTTGTTTTGATATTATTTATATAGTAATTATTTTGAGTTTTTTGTTCCTCCTCAATATACATTCATAAAACCAAACATATATGAAATCTATATTTAACACAAGAGAGATTACACTTAGATAATATGAGGGAGAACTTACATATCATGGTGCTTAAAGACTTGTAGAATTGCCCACATATAAGTGTGCAATATCAAAATTGACCTATGTTTGCCTCAAGTGAAAGGAAAGAATGGAAAAATAGGGATCATGAAAATCCATCCATGTAAATAAAAAAGATACAGTGATGAATATACTTATAGCTAATCACAAAGAGGGAAAAGAATTCTTTGAAAGGGATGGGGATATGCTATGATAGTCATGTTGCTAGAGAAGCCATACTAACCTACAAGGGATATAGTACAAGCACTGTTAATGTAGTGTTTTTTTCCACTGAGTTTTGCCTACATGGTTGTATGGCCATTCTATGTTATTTAACCTTATTTAGGTTAGTTATAAAGGGCCCATAAGATAATTATCTTTTATTGTAATTATTTAACTAAGAAAATTAAAGGCTTCTTTATGTTTCCCTAATTTTCTCTATATGTACCCCATTTTTTTTTTTAAAGGTTAATGAAGAATTCAATTGTATCATTTTGAATTTTATAGCTTCTTGTAAATATCGTGTGTTTTTTGGAGATCTCACACTGCCACACAGGATTTAACTTGATTGCATGAAAATTATTCAAAGATCTTGGAAAAATCTTTCATAGTATCAGAGCTATCTTGATAGTTTCATGCATCATACTCTTTGGTAAGATCCTCTTGCATTCACCTTTGCTGCCTTTCTTCTGGGTTGACCACCATTTTTTGACCTTGGAGGCATTTTTTCAAATATACTTCAAGACTCTATCAAAAGGCCTGTGAAGAAAAATATGTAAGTATATATTTTGTTGGTTTTTCAAGATATAAAATGGGTTATTTTATATTTTTTAGAAACCTCATAGATTTTCTTGAAAATCAATTTCTTCTATTGACCGCCATTTTTGACCTTAGAGGCATTTTTCTCATTCTGACTCAAAACTCATATCAAAAGTCCTCAGATCAAAAATATATCTACAATATTTTTTGGGTTTTTTGATATCTCAAATGGGTTTTCTTTAATTTTTTGATAAAGTTCACATATTTTTTTAAAAATCTATTTTTTTAAAACTAGTATGATGACTGTACAGATTTCAAGCCTCCCAGATCAATTTGGGTTTTGTAGATGCCATTAATCAAGTAATCAAACTTCTTAAATGTGATTACTTCTCTCCAAAACCAAACCAGATTCTTCAGGGTGCATTACTTGCTGGCTAGACCCATTCAATTTTTTTAAGGTCAACTACTTCTTACGCATTACTTGTTTTATAAGTAATAAGTTGTAGTTGTCACGAAATTCAATTTACATTGGGCTAGACTCATTTAAATTTTTCAAGGTCAATTAATTATTACTCATTACTTAATTTATAAGTAATAAGTTGTAGTTGTCAAGAAACCTGATTTACACTGGGCTAGAGCCATTCAAGTTTTTCAAGGTAGAGTACTTATTACTCATTACTTGTTTTATAAGTAATAAATTATGTAGGTTGAAAAAATTGATTTACACAGGCTAGACCCATTTGAGTTTTCCAAGGTAGATTACTTATTACACATTACTTGTTTTATAAGTAATAAGTTACAACTGTCTAGAAACCCAAAATACACTAAGGAGAAGTAATCGGGTTTCTCAAGGTCAACTACTTATAACTTTTTATAAGTAAAGTAGTTGCAAGAACCCAAAGTAGTGTAGTTAGAAGAACCCAAAGTCAAGTAGTTAAAAGAACTTAATTTAGATTAGGAGACCCATTTGGGTTTTCAAAGAGCTTCTACTTATTAATTTTTATAAGTAATGTAGCTATAAGAACCTGAAGTTAAGTAACTGCACAAACCCATATGACATTTAAGGAGGTGTCAAATTTTTGGTAAAAGGTAATAAAAAAATAGAGTAAAGTTATTTTCATTTTTGTATTTTTGGATTAAAAAACATAAGTGTGAAAAAAATATCTATTTTTGAAAAGGGTCCAAGAATATGTGGGAGTAAGAACCAGTAAGTGTTATAACTTAGAATATGTAGCTCTTTTTTGGGTGTTATTTTTTTTGAAAGTGCATATTTTTTCAAGATCTACATATTGATGACATTATTTTAAGACTTTTATAACATCTATTTTTCACATGGTGTAATAGCTTAAAACTCTATTCAAAATTTTGTACCTTTTCTCTTAGATGCATTATCAGTAGTGCCCGACGTCCCTCTCATACTTTCTCACACTAATTGATCATAGATGCATTCTCAACTATGCTTGACATTAAATATTGAGCATGTGTGCATTGCACTTATACTGTGTGATTTCTATTTTTTATTTTTATTTTTATTTTTTAATTTGTCTCATTCTAATCCACACTAACAGATCTAAACATCAAACCACTCACACTATTTAACTATCAAGAATATAAGTCTAAAATACAACTTGATTTGAGAGGTAAAGGACTCTATCAGATTACTATGGGTGAGGAAACTAAGCCATCTATAGATGCAGAAAATGTTAAGTGGTATAATATATGTGATGAGGCCTATGGATTTCTATGCCTGTTAATGTCTCTCAACCTCTTATTTCATGTTGAATATACAAAAAATCTGAATGAAATTTGGACAATCTTGGACAAGCTTTTTGGAGTATAAGACATCATGAGGGGTCATAAGCTAGAGAATGAGCTCATCACATTGAGCCCAGATGACTATGACACCCTACAAGACTTCTTTACAAAGTTTACATCACTGAGATTGTAGTTGAAATAATTTGGCATTCAGAAAATAGATGACCAATTGATTCTATTCGTGCTTACAAAACTAGGTCATGACTATTTAGTTTTTATCTCTACATTTCATGCTACCAAATGTGTACTTAGATCCACTTGGAAAATTCCATCATTTGATGAGTTTGTTGCCAATCTAACTTGAGAACAAGATAATTTAGTTCAAATGGGTGCACTGAAGTCTTCTAAAACACATGCCTTGATTGTCAATCAAGGTAAGAAGAAGCCTTCAAGTAGTGGAAAATAGGAGAAAAAATAGTCTAAACTAGATCATGAGCATTAAAAAAATAAAAAAATAAAATGCCAAGCCTAAGGCATCATCAAATGAGTCCTCCTCAAGTGAGAAACCTAAGAAGGAGAAACTCAAATGCGACTTTTGTAAGAAACTTTGGCATGATGAATCTCAGTGTATAAAAAATAAGATTGACACCTTGACTAAGATGCTTAAAAAGAGTAGCATCAGTGTTCCTAAATCTTCATCTCAAAACACATCAGCACAAGATTCTATAAATGGTAAAGATAGTAAAATGGGTAAAAAAAAAGGGCAAGCCACTAGTTTTAGTAGCTTCTCAGCCTTTGACTTGGGTTATTGACTTAGGTGCTTCCTATCACATGGCCTCCTCAGAAGATTTATTTTCAAAAATAAATCCATGTGCTATGCCTTCAATTATCATGGGTGATGACACTTCGATAGAATTCAATGATAAATTATTAGTAGAATTAAGTGATGGGACCTTCAATGATGTTCTGTGTGTTTCTTCACTATCCACCAATCTTATTTCAGTATATCAAATCACTCACATATGTACAAGGAAGTGAGTTGAGCTCACACCTAATTCAGTGGTCATTAAGGAGATACATAGTGACACTAAAATGGCTTATGGGAAGGCCAATCATTATTCAAGGCTATATACCTTCTCACATTTTACTCCATATTATCCCTCTACTGCACTGCTTACTCATGCAAATAGAGTAAGTAAACTATATCATGAATGGTTTAGCCATTTAAACTACCATTACCCAGAGCAAATCAATCATCAAGACATGGTTTTAGGATTACCTAAATTTAAATTCTTAGATGGCCTATGCAATGGTTGCATTCTTTTTAATCATCCAAAAGAGAAATATGACAAGGGCAAAGCAAAGAGAGTCGAATATAAGCTAGAAATAGTCCACAGTGACTTAGTAGGTCCATTTCCAAAACCTTTATTCAATAAGACAAGATATATGCTCATATTTATTGACAATTTTTTGAGGTACACTTGGGTGTTTTTACTCAAAAATAAGCTTAAGGTATTTGATCACTTTAAGGATTTCAAGGCACTTGTGGAGAAGTATTCATAATGTTCCATCAAAATCTCAAGGGCTGACAATGGTGGAGAGTATGTCAACAATATGTTTGAGCAATTTTTCACATTAGAGGATATTCAGATGCAACTCATAATTCCATATAGTCCTTAGTATAATGGTGTGGCCAAACACAAGAATCATACCTTGATGGAAATGATCATTTGCATGCTTCAATCAAAGTCTCTTACTCTTCAATATTGGGCTGAAGCAATCAATTATACATGCTACATTTGGAACCAAGTTCCACACAAAGCCTTGAAGGGAATCACTCATTTTGAAGCTTGAGATAGTCATAATCCCGTACTAGATCACTTTTGAATGTTTGGATCACTAGCAATGGCTCAGATTCCTAAGAAGAAATGCAAGGAAATGGACCCTCAGAGTCAGTCTTGTATCTTTATGGGGTATGTAGAGGGTGTTAAGGGATATAGGCCTCTCCATCCTAAAAATCATGATTTTTTCATTAAAATGAGTGTCAAGTTTCGTGAGGGCCCACTTAAACAAAATCTTGGCACTCTAAACAAGTCTCACTAGACATTGATTACACTTCAGATAGTGACATAGATCCACCTCAAGATCCTCCTAATGATGAGGATGACTCTTCTTCTTCTTCAAGTTCAAGAGATGAGACTAGTGAGTGGATTCTATTCCTCCATCTCACACTCAAATTATAGATAATGAGGACTCAACTCTTGATTCTCCAATCTCATATAATTTTGGTTTGATTTAGGCTAGATAGACACTTCAATGTGCTAAAGGATGGGTTGGAAATCCATCAGATATAAGGAAGACATGATCATAATTTTAGGGGACTTCACATGAATACTTGTCCATTATCTTAGATCCATAAATGTTTCATGAGGCATCTAGCATTCTAAAAAGAGAATCTGCTATATAAGATGAGTACAATTCTCTAATCAAGAACAAAGCATGGGACTTAGACTTGCTTCCTAAAGGAAAAAAATTAATTTAGTGTAAATGGGTTTATCAAAACAAGTATGATGTAGATGGGCTAGTTGATAAGTACAAATATCATCTAGTTATAAAAGGGGTTTTCTTAGGTACTTGGCATAGACTAAATTGAGACATTTTCTCTTATAGCCAAGATGACACACATAAGACTCACTCTAGCCATCGTAGCCACACATTGAGGGGATGTTCACCAAATGGACATAAATATTTCTTTTCTACATGGTGACCCCAAGGAAGAGATATATATGGAGCAACCACAAGGCTTTGTGGAAGATACCTCCTTGGTCTATAGACTCAAGAAATCTATCTACAAACTCAAACATGCCCCTTGGGCATGGTGTGCCAAGATAGACTCCTTTTTTTCTCATAGGTTCACTAGATGCCATTTAGATCCAAATGTCTACATCTTGCAGTAGGATGATTCTCTGTTGATCCTAGTTCTCTATGTGGATGACTTACTGATTATAAGGAGCTCATGATCATCCATCTCAGTAGTGAAAATTTCACTTTCAAATAGATTTTAAATGACAGACATGGGATTGTTGCACTCCTTTCTCAAGATTAAAATCATTCAGTTAGATTTTGGGATAACTTTATCATAATCCAAATATTCTCTTGATTTATTTGTGAGGTTTAACATGGCTGATTATAAGCCAGCTCCTACTTCCTTCTTATCTGGTGTGAAGCTTGAGGTTGATTGTCCAACACCACTTATTGATTCAGCACCATATCGACAAATCATGGGCAGTCTTATCTATCTCACACACACTAGATTTGCTATATATTATGCAGTTGGTTTGGTCCCCTGATTTATGTAGGAGCCACATGAGTTACATTGGAAAGAAACAAAGTGGATTCTTCACTACATTTAGGGTTCACACAACTATGGGATAAACTATAGATCAAGAATAGAGGTTGATTTGATCAGATACATAGATTCATATTAGGTTGGAGATATTCAAAGTTGAAAATCCACTTCAGACTATAATTTATCACTTGGTTCAGGTCTAATAAGTTGGTCAAGCAAGAAGAAACATGTAATTGATTTATCATCCATAAAGGTAGAATATAGAGGGGCTGTCAATACCACCATTGAAGCAATCTGGCTTCAAGAGATTCTCACTCAGTTTGGTGTCCAATTTCATAAGACAACAATCATCTTATGTGACAACCAAAGCACTATATAGATTTGTAGGAATCTAGTTCTCCATCAAAGGACCAAGCACATATAGATTCACATGCATTTCATCAGGGAGCTTATCCATGAGCAAGTCATTGATCTTTGATACTATCCAACATCAGAGCAGATTGTAGATGTTCTAACCAAGCCTTTCATAGAGAGTAAATTTGTTCATATACAAGCTCTCGTTAGGGTTAGGGCTACTCCACCTTCTTCTTCTTCCTATGGAGGTTCATCACTATATACTTGGGTACCTCATCAAGATTTCAATGCTGGGAACCAATTCTCATCTCACCTAAGCTACAATTAAGTGGGGATGTTAGTGTAGTGATTTTTTCCACTGGGTTTTTCCTACATGGTCGTATGGCCATTATATGTTATTTAAGCTTCCTTAGGTTATTTATAAAGGGTCCATAAGATAATTATCTTTTATTATAATTATTTAATTAGGAAAATTAGAGGTTTCCTTATGTTGCCCTAATTTTCTCTATATATACGCCATTTTTCTTTTATTGGAAGGTTAATGAAAAATTCAATCATATCATTTTGGATTTCATAGCTTATTGAAAATATCATTTGTTTTATTGAGATTTCATGCTACCACATAAGATTTAACTTGATTGCATGAAAATTATTTAGAGATCTTAGAAAACTCTTTCAAACACTAGTGAAAGTAGTAATCATCTTAAGAGGGGGAAAATAAATAGTCATCTTAAAAGAGGGAGAAAGTAAGGGCCAAATAATCATAATGAAACTAAGGAAAAAATGATAAAAATATGATAGGAAGCAAACCTGAATGTGATACCTTAGCTTTACAAGAGAAATGAGTTTTGAATCTCTCCAATGATGTAGTGTTTGTACCTATTACTTCCAGTTGCTAGTAAGTAGATTCTTCCTAGTGCAACAGTCTTAGTTGTAATGACTAAGGAAGTTATGAATTGAACACCACTTTATAGTTTTGGACTATTTTTTATAATCATTTGACTATTTTTATTCTTCTATGGAGGTAATTTGTATCTATATTCTAGTTTGGCATTTTTCTTAGAAAATTTAAATGGTTGATTTGTTTGAGACTTAAATTTTTTTTTTTAGTCTTAGCCTTTGACTTCACTTAAAAATTGAAATAAAATATGTAGTATTCTTAAATTGAAGATATCCTTAAGAAATACCTATTTGACTAGATATGTATTCTAAAACATGACCTATATTTCAAAACAAGGTTTTTTTTATAAATATTGAATCCCAAATTTGGACACCAAAGTGTGAAATGTATCTATGTATTTCTACATATATATTTTTTTCCTTGGCACATTTGAGTGAACTTCATGTATTGGTCATCAATGTTAATAATAAGGTAATAGGTTTCTTTGAGAGCTTCTAAGAAGCCATTCAATGTGTCTACCAATTCACATCTAAGTTAACTTCATCTTCATGATTTTCATGTAAATTGAAAAAACTTTCCCACCATCTATTGAATGATAAATAAACATTCAGAATAATGAATGTAATATTTTCTTAGTCACATAATTGATTCAATATTTAATATGAATAGATTAAGTTAATCTAGTCATCTAGTGCATATTCATCTATTTTACCTTCAAACACAGGCATGTCTAAAATTTAATCGTATTTTGTATGATGTTTGACCACCAAATGGTAGATGATAATGAGAGGTGTTGGAAGGAGTATGTTTCTTTATAATTAATGATAAATGATCAAGGATACTAGATCATTTACATGCATTAATTTATTCCAAATATTCCCATTATTTTTCCCATGTATCCTCTATCATATTTTGGAACATTTATTAAGTTGGAATCTCCTAATTTGTCTCTCATTTTGAGGATGTCAATGAAGAAATATTGAAGTGTCATGAGTTTCGAACCCTATTTTTTTGTACTTAGACTTTGTATGAGTGGGAATACAAACAAAGACAAAGGTTAAATACACCACTATACCACAAATAAAATTATATGAAGTGGGTATGCTATGATACCACTAATTTGGGGCCTAAGAGGACACCCTGTGGAAACCTACTTAAATAAATTTAATATGGTTATGCAAGGAATAAAATTTGTGAATGGCAAATAACATGAATGTGAAAAGTGTTAAAAATTAAATAAATTAAAGAAGATGAAAATCAATGTAGAAGGATAATAATAATTTTTATTATGCTAAGTTCTATATAATATCTAAGACATTAGATGTTTTGTTTCTATGTACTCACTAACCTCATTCTTATCTATGTAACCAAATACAAAGAATGAAAGTGTACATTAACATATAATGGAAGGAGATGAAGCATCAAATGAACTATTACAAGATTTGGTAACAACCACTTCATAATCAATGAATGTTGTGACATCACTAATGTCCATTACTAACAGTTGGAGTTCTAAAATACTAACACTATAGGAATTGTACAATTATGCATAAGTGGAATTCTATCTAATAGATTGGCTTGTAGTTGGGCATCCCAATGACTATGGATGATATTGATGCTGGAGTAAGGATAAATATACAATAATGGTAAACTGCAATAAGATATATGGACCCAGATGCTCCTAGATCAATACATGTATGATTTATTAAAAAATTAGAGATTCTTCTTGCTTAGTTAGAATTGTTGGAAATTTTCAACAAATTGGTTAATGTATAAGTTGTGTCTTCCCTATTTGATTTTTCGTCAGGTATTTTCAATTTAATGGATTTTTTATAATTTCGTAAATTTTTATCTCTTGATCTAACTTAGAACCAAATTACAATATTTCTTAAAATCCATTGAATATTCAACCCAATTTCTTAACTTGTATATGTGCTAGCTTTTAAGCTAGCTTATACCCAAGGTAAAATATCTCTGAACTTTTCTCAAATAAATATTTCATTGAAGGAACTTATCACCCTTTGCAAAGTTCATTTACAATAATTTCTTTTGTTTGAGGTATCCAATATTCCCAACTTTCCTAACAAACAAAAAAATTCAAGGCAAAGGGTTGAGAAAGAGAAAATGGCAGACAAATAATTGATGGTAAAACCAAAGGATTCCATAAAATCTTCAATTTTTCTTTGTAAGTGATTTCCCTAAAAATGTATTCTAAAGAATTAATTGTACAAATTTGTCTACCACTTAACTTTCACCTATAAATGTTCTTCTAATTTCATTTCATTATTTTATCTCATTTTCTATCAATCTTTGATTTTACTCCCTCATTTGACATGCCTCTATTTCTTGATTTCCATCATTTACAATCATTCACAACTAGATATTTATTGATTGCTTCTAAGATTTTTATCACTTGACATTAAACACACATACTTCCTTATACCAATTCATCATATCAATGCATTCAAAGTTTCACTCCATCATGGGAATCAAGCATTTTCTCAATACCTATTTCAAGAAGGGAAACTTTGTCCACTCTTGTGTGAGTTCTAAATCTAGTTCTGGTTATATATACATAGGTTGTAGGATTTTTGGTAGAGCAGATATGAGACATGAATATTCAAGTGCATGAATAATTTGTGAAGAGTACAACACAATACAAGTATCATGAAAACATGAATAAAAAATAGAATATCAATTTGAAGACATGGTCTTATCACACTAAAGGATAGAGATATTTACAAAAATAACATATAATAATTTGAAATCAAAGAAGATGAGACATGCATAATCAAGTATGTAAATAACTGGATATGAGTGAAATGTATTACAAGTAATAGGTAGGCATGCATAAAAGGGAAATATAATATCAAATTGAAGACATGGTCTTATAACACTTGAGGAAAGAGATATTTTCAAAAGGAACATATAATAACTTGAATTACAAGAACATTGGACCATATATAGTGTTGTTGAAATTTTGAAAGCATGGATATGAGATTGAGTTGCCTGAAAGAATTAGTAATTTGCCTATTTTCAACGTGGAAAATTTGTATCCTTATCATGAAGGGAAAAATAGTGGAAGCATAGATTTTGATTCTAATAAATGACAAAAAATAATGCTGAGGAGGTGGAATAAAGGGGTGACACAAGAATAATCATTAAGAATACAAACTAGAATACAAATAATATCTTGTCAAGTGAAAAGGCCAAGACATTGAATATGCCACATGGATAAATGCACCAAATTATGAAAGGCATGGCATAAATTTTTTGAATGTTGAATACTCAGTGGATTTTTATGATAAATATATTATGAGCATAACTCTTATTCATTCCACACATAATTATTAATGTAATCTTAGAATTACAAGAGGAAGTTTTTTAGGGTTTTCATGACCTCTTTGTTTGGTTATCTCTAACCAAAAAAATTATTATCTCTTCAAGAGTTTTGGTGCAATAATGCCTCATTAATTATTGATGCAACAATAAACCATATAACTTCATCAAGTAATGAATAAGATGAGGAGAGGATAGAAGGACAAGTTGGGAAAACATTCCAAAAGGATATAGTTGATATATTTTTAGGACATTTTAAATATGAAAATAGCTGAGGATGATGTTGTTGTAAAGGAGGTAGAGAAATTATTTGATATGGAAATGAGGGCATTGGTAGAGAATTATATGAAGACTATCTTAGAGATAAAATTGAAAGATATTCAAGATCATTTTGAAGTTTAATGGTATGTTGAATTATTTGATAAGTAAGATATGAAGGAGGAAGTAGTAGATGGGGTGTATTCATGGATGATAAGAGTATGTGACAATAGTGTCAAATACACTTGGTGGTGGTAGATGGATAGAGATTGGAAAAAGCCTACAAGATAATGGATAAATATACATAAATGTAATTGTAGGTGGTAGATAGACTATGGTCAAGCAATAAGCAAGGTAAATAGAAGTGTGATTAAAGATAGGAAGAGAAGGATGGTTTATGGTACATTGATGGTTGGAAATGGGAATTAAGAAAAAATATAAACTTTTTAGGTATATAACAAGGATTAAAGGGACTCCATCGTCAATTCAATTATCCAAAATAATTTTCTATCATTCATCGAACCTTTATGATTTGGAAATCACATATTTTGAAACCTTAAGTGTTTGATGCTTGAGAATCCAAGGGTAAAAGAAATAATTCATCAACAAAAACAATGGTTAAGGTTATTTTACATGTTTTTTCACATTCATGTTATGTGTTCAACTTATAATATTTTGGAAGGAATGTTTTATGCATTGAAAAATATAAATACACATGTTAAAATTAATCTATAGAGGTTCAACACCTCAAAAGTTGCTTTCATATAAGGTTTCCATCATATGTCATGATTTGAATGAATGGTAAAACAAATGGTTTGGGTATCTGGTAGTTACATAGCCAATGTACTACATGAAGTGTTGGTTTCACCCATGTTTTCCCTATATAAACATTAATTTCTTAGAACTAGAAAGATGGTAGTGTTGAGAGTTACCAAGATGCTAAGGAAGGTGAAGAGAAATTATTCTAGTTAGAGAATGTGAAAGGATATTTGAATTAGTAAGGTCAAGAGTTATGGATAGCTAGGGGGAGGTAGAGTTGAATCTTGTTTGAGAAAAGAGTTGAGGACCTACATTCTCCAAGAAAATAGTAGAGAGATAATTTATCATGGAGAAAAGTGATTTTAACTAAGATCAAATCTTCTTCATTTAGGTAATAATCATATAAATGGATTTAAGTAAGAGAGGTGTTTGTGTGTAACCAAACATTTGTAATAATGTGTTAAACATCAATAAAGAGTGTGTATGAGATTTAAATTTGAGTAGTATGTTTATGTGTGTGTGAACATTTGAGATTAAGTATAGGTCCTAATTGGGGTATAAATCAACCATTCACTCTGAATGATCATTCCATGATGAATTATAGGGATACAAAGACAAGATTTAGAGGTGACAAGGGCATAAAATTTCATTGAGAAGATTTAATGAATCCATCTCAATGTGAAGGAATATTTGGAGAAGTATTAATTGAAGTGCAAATTTAGGCATAAACAACACCATAATGAGCACACAGTCAAGGTGGGTGACAAGTTATGTATGCACCTGAGAAAGGAAATACTTTAAAGACAAGTTAGGAAGTTCAAGCCTCTAAGGTATGCATTATTTTCCATATTGGAGTTAATTATAAAAAATGCTTTCATGTTTGATTTATCCTAATTCATAAGATTTTATTAAGTTATATATTTTATAATTTGAATTTGCCTTAACTATCCATGATAGATGAGAAAGAGTAATGATAGTTATTAATCTCTATAAATTCTTTGGTTGTGGATGCATAAAAAGAGTTGGAGGAGGATGTCATGATATAGTATAAAATTGAAGAAATGCCTAGGGGACCATAACAATACTTATAATTTGGATTCAATGGAAAGATTGTTAAGCATGGAATATACTAAGAGGGGGGGTGAATTAGTATATATATCTTATAAAAATTTCTCTTAATCAAAAATTCAAGATATGCAATAAAACTCAAATAATAAACATCACACAAGAAATAGAGAGACACCAGATATAACGTGGAAACCCAATGTGGGAAAAACCACGGAGAACAATCTCAAGTATATTAGTGAGAACAAACCCACAGGAGCACCATACCCCTTTTCCAAGTACCAACCTCAGCTACAATTCATGAGCACCAACCCATAGGAGCTTCAAACCCCTTTGCCAAGCACCAACCCAGCTATCATTCGTGAGCACCAACCCACATGAGCATCATCCACTTTGTGTAACCCACACACCTATCTCTCAATGTTGCTAAATCAACAAATGATAATTCAATACAACATCTCTTTCCTCTCTCTCACCTTTGCTCTTCTAAGCTAGATAATACAATATCAAATTAACCTCTCACACTCATATTAAAAATGGCTTCTCAAGCCTTTATTTATAGCTTTCCAAATGACCGTTGGCCTTCCCCCTTTGTGACCCTTCAATCCTCATGGAAAATGGCACCAATCTTGGATGACCCTTCATGACCAAAAACGTCCTTCCCACTTTTGTCCTTATCTTTGGTGACTCTTCGTATTCCTCAAAGTGTCCCTTCATGAGAAATTGTGCCTTTACTCTTTTGTCTTCACTTGGTGACTCTTGGTATTCCCCAACATGACTCTTCATGGGAAAATGCATCCCATCCTTCTTTTGTCTTTATGTAACCAAAAATATATTTGTTAATATTAAATAAATATTAACTCATATTAGCTAAGATAAACAATATTAAATGCAATGGGGCCTTTATCACCAATAATGATAAACTTTTGACATCAATGACAATATTTCCAACAATCTTCCCCTTTGTCATTGATGGCAACCTCAATCCTGAAATTGCCACATCTTGTCACCTGCACATACTATCATCTAAAAGCATACAGTAACTCCCCCTTATTGTAGCAACTTGTACCTATTCCTTGTACCTATTTTTTGCACTTGTACTTGTACATGTTATTCTCCCCCTTTGACATTAATGGCAAAGGGCCTACCTAGAGCTAACACTTAGCTCCCCCTCAACTGATGCTGAACCTCAATGGCAAGAAGTAAGGGAAGTTACTCCCAACTTCTCTCACAAATACTCAAATGTGTCTTTTGGCAGTGCCTTTATGAAAATATCTACAATCTACTTTGTAGTACTAATATATTCCAACTTAACCTATTGATCTGCAACCTGCTCTCTCAAAAAGTGATATCTAATGGGAATATGTTTTGTTCTTGAATGCATTACTGGATTTTTTGAAATATTTATAGCACTTGTGTTATCACAAAAAATGGAAATAGGTTCATCATAATTTACCTTGATATCTTCTAAAGTTTGCTTCATCCAAAGCACTTGAGTACAACACAATACTACTGCAATATATTCTGCTTCAGCTGTAGAAAGTGATACTGAGTTCTACTTCTTACTTAGCCATGATACTAAGCTATCACCAAGGAAGAAAGCTCCTCCACTTGTACTCTTTCTGTCATCTATGCACCCTACCCAATCTGAATCTGTATAAGCAACTAAAGTGAAATCTTTACCTATGGGATACCATAATCCATAATCCAATGTCCCTTTGATATATCTAAATATTCTTTTCACCAAATGAACATGAATATCTCTTGAAGATGACTGATATCTTGCAACCATACCTATTACATGCATGATGTCTAGTCTCGATGCTATCAAATATAAAAGACTACCAATCATAGATCTATACAAAGATTGATTTGTAATAGGTGAATCTTCATCCTTGCTTACCTTATTTCCTGTACACATAGGTGTGCCAACTGGTACACAATTCTCAAAACCAAATTTATTCAACATTTCCTTGGCATATTTACTTTGAGATATAAAAATTCCTTTATTTGATTGAAATATTTGTAATCCTAAGAAAAATGATAATTCTCCAAGCATAGACATCTCAAATTCTTTTTGCATTCTATCATAAAATTCTTTTGTCATCTTTTCAATATTTCCTCCAAAAATGATATCATCAACATAAACCACAACAATCAATTGACGTTCACCTTCTGTTTTGATGTAAATATTACTATTAGCAAATCCTCTCTTGAATCCTTAATCTTGCAAGTACTTATCAAGTCTTGCATACCAAGCTTTGAGAGCTTGTTTTAATCCATACAATGCTTTCTTCAATCTACATACATGATTACTAATATTCGAGAGAATAAACCCCTCAGGTTGCTCAATGTAGACCTCTTCTTCAAGATTCCCATTTAGGAAGGAAAATTTGACATCCATCTGAAATACTTTGAAATTTTTAAATACTGCATATGCAAGAAACATTCTAATAGCCTCTAACCTTGCTACTGGTGCAAAAGTTTCTTCAAAATCTATTCCCTCAATCTGAGCATATCCTTTACATACTAATCTTTCTTTATTTCTGGTTACTTCTCCATTTTCATTCAACTTATTTCTATAAACCCATTTTGTTCCTATCACATTGTGATCTTTTGGTCTAGGCACTAATTCCCAAGTATCATTCTTTTCTATCTAATCTAATTCTTCATCCATAGCCTTAACCCAATGCTCATCATGTTTGGCTTCTGAAAAATTTCTAGGCTGAATTTTAGATAACAAAGAGAAATTAACTTGTTCAAATTCACTTACCATCATTCTTCTGGTGTGAATTCCTTCTTTTATATCCCCAATGATGTCACTTTCATTATGATTTTTTTGAACATATTTGGATGGAGTCTTGGTGCCCTTTTTCTCCTTTTCCTCATCTGCATCTGATTCTTCAAAGCCTTCCTCTTTAATGATTTTAGGAATGTCTACTGGATCACTGATCTTTTGTGTTCCATCTTCTTCTATCTCGACACTTGCACTTTCAACAATTTTCTTGGTTCTTTTGTTATAACATTTATAAGCTTTACTTTTGCAAGCATAACCAAGAAATATACCTTCATCTGATCTGGATTTAAACTTACCAAGTTTTTCATCGGTTCTCTTTATGAAGCATTTGCTACCAAAAACTCTGAAATAATCATCTGTTGCTGGTTTGTCTTTCCATAACTCATAAGGAGTCTTGTCACTATTGACTCTTAATAAAGCTCTATTATGAACATGCATTGTTGTACCAACTATCTCTCTCCAATATTTATTTGCTATCTTGGATTCATTTAGCATTATCCTCTCCATCTCTTGAACTATTTTATTTTTCTGTTCAACTACTCCATTTTGTTTTGGAGTTTTGGCTGCTGAATACTATCTCTTTATTCCATGATATTCATAAAACTCAATAAATTAATTTGACATGAATTTTCCTCCTCGATATGATCTTAGACACTTAATCTTCATATTATTTTCATTCTCAACTAATGCTTTGAATGCTTTGAATTGTCTAAAACCTTCTAATTTTTTATTTAAAATCATTATCCAAGTCATACGTGAAAAAAAAATCATCAATAAGAAATATGAAATATTTATCACCTTGAGTACTTTGAGTCCTCATAGGTCCACATAGATCAGTGTGAACAAGCTCTAGCATCTGAGTGGTCAAGTACTCTTTTGTTTTGAACTACCTTCTAGCCTGCTTCCCATGCTGACAAGGTCCACAAAGCGTGTTAGATGGATTTGTGATCATTGGAAGATTCTTGACTGCTTGCTTTTTGCAAATTTTGACAAGATTTTCAAAATTTATGTGCCCCATTCTCCTGTGCCATAGCCAACTTTCATCAATCTGACTCAAACAACATTTTTGACCTTTGATGTCTGATAGCATATATAAGTTATTACCTATTCTTTGAGCATCTGCAATTAATACATTTGAATCTTTTCTTCTAATTTCACAACCTTCTACATAAAACTTTAGTGTGTGCCCCTAATCACACATTTGAATTACACTCAAAAGATTATTCTTAAGACCTTATACATATAAAACATTTTTAGTTTTAGTTCTACCATTATCTAAACTTAGTGTACCTTTTCAGCAATTATGGTAGTAATATTGTCCCCAAATTTCACTATGCCACCATTGATCTTCTTCAGGGTTATGAACTTGATCTTGTCTCCTGTCATGTGCCTCAAACATTTGCTATCTATAAACCATGGCTTTTCTTTATTTCTTGCATGCAGAGCTGTCTGGACCAACATATAACCTTCAAATTGTTTCTTTCGCCATGTTTGAACTTTTTTCTTGATGAATGGAGACCTGAAACTCTAGTCCTTGACTGACTCGAACATGCTTCTACAATACTGAGCTATGTGTCTGAAGTTGTTACACTTGTAACAAATTATGGTCTCTTCATCAAAGCTTGATAGAGGAGCAAAAGAGTTATAGCTTCTGCTTGACTCTACATGACCTTCCTTTTCCTTATTTTTGAGATTGTTAGCTCTTTTTCTACATTCTAATTTATTATGACCATATCCATTACAATAAAAATAGTAACCATAAAAATAGGACCTGTTTGTGAATCTCTGACCTGATTGCCTTTTATAGCTTTGTTCCTTCTAGCCTTCTTTGTCCTCTGTATTATCCATTTCTTCCCTCCTTGTTTATTTATTTGTAAGAGCTTCAACATAGCTCTTCTTTTCAAAACTGATACCTGTCTTATCTGATATTGCCTTTTGACTTTCTAATATCTTATTTAGCATATTAGTGTTATTCTCAAATTTTGAATCATTGACTATTTTATTATTGACTGCTTTCTCAATCTCTTCTTTTAAAGAGGCAATTTCAGTAACATTCTTTTCTTGATATTTCCAACTATGCCATCAGATCTTCAATTATCTCCTTTGACTCCTCGTCATTTTTCTCGATTTGATGCTTTAATCTTCGATTTTTCTTTTCAACAATTTTCAACTCTTCTAAGGCACACATGAGTTCTCCTTCTATATTAACTTTGGCTTCATCCTCTTCTTCTTCTTGATCACTTACTCTTTTGCTTGCAGAGGCACCTTTATGTATGTCCATCTTGTGCTTTCTTGATCTACCTTCAAGCTGTAAAAATTTTCAAAAAGGAAAATGCTCTGATACCAATTGTTAAGCATAGAATATAATGAGAGGGGGGGGTGAATCAACATATATATCTTATAAAACTTTCCCTTAATCAAACATTCAAGATATGCAATAAAACTCAAATAATAAACATCACACAAGAAAGAGAGAGACACCAGATCTAACATGGAAGCTCAATGTGGGAAAAACCACAGAGAACAATCTCAAGTATATTAGTGAGAACAAACACATAGGAGCACCATACCCCTTTGCCAAGTACCAACCTTAGCTACAATTCATGAACACCAACCCACAGGAGCTTCAAATCCCTTTGCTGAGCACCAACCCAGCTATCATTCGTGAGCACCAACCCACATGAGCATCATCCACTTTGTGTAAACCACACACCTATCTCTCAATGTTGCTAAATCAACAAATGATAGTTCAATACAACATCTCTTTCCTCTCTCTCACCTTTGCTCTTCTAATCTAGATAATACAATATCAAATTAACCTCTCACATTCATATTACAAATGGCTTCTCAAGCCTTTATTTATAGCTTTCCAAATGACCTTTGGCCTTCCCCCTTTGTGACCCTTCAATCCTCATGGAAAATGGTGCCAATATTGGATGACCCTTCATATCCAATCATTTGAAAAGTCATGTGGTGACCCTTCATGACCAAAAACGTCCTTCCCACTTTTGTCCTTATCTTTGGTGACTCTTCATATTCCTCAAAGTGTCCCTTCATGAGAAATTGCACCTTTACTCTTTTGTCTTCACTTGGTGACTCTTGGTATTCCCCAAGATGACTCTTCATGGGAAAATGCGTCCCATCCTTCTTTTGTCTTTATGTATCCAAAAATATATTTGTTAATATTAAATAAATATTAACTCATATTAGCCAAGATAAACAATATTAAATGCAATGGGGCCTTTATCACCAATAATGCTAAACCTTTGACATTAATGACAATATTTCCAACAAAGATTCCATGACAATCAATATGGTATTTTGAGTATAAAGTGAAATATTTGTTCCCAAATTCCCCTCCTCCCCCTTCCCATGGAAAAAAATTATGGGACAAAAAACCTCCCAAAAAGGGTGGTTTGATTCATAAAGATTGAGAAAAATAACCCATTCATCAAACAACAATATAAATACCAATCTAAAACATCAATATATATTAAAAGAGATATATCTAATCTTGGTGATGAAATTATCATTTAACACATACATTTATTACATAAATTTTAAAAGGTTACATAAATTTATGTATAGATTAACTATTAGCTTCACTTGTGGTGATTATATATGTATGGTAATTGCTAGGAAAAATGTATCTTTAGATTCTAAGAGAGTAAAAAATGTTTTAGTGCACCAAAAAGGATATTTCCAATCATGATAAATATAGGGCACACATACAAAAAAGTAAATTAATTGGAAAAAAATAGTTAGTGTTCAGTTATTTGTAGGAAGGATTGGAGAAGAGAATAATGTGATAAAAGTTGAGTAAGATAGATGTTATTTTAATTATTATACACTCCCACTATAATATATCTTTGATTAATAAAATATAAGAAGTGGTGCATTTACCTCTTCCAATTAGTTTTCACCCCATCTCGTTGTTTTCCAAACCAAAAATATATCAGTGAGTTTATGTCTCCAAGTTTCATATGTTTTTTTTCACATTTATTGAATTCATGTTTTACTTTAAAGTTATATTTTAAATATTCTAGAAACATATTACACAAATTTTATGTCACTTGAATGAATTAAACTTCCATTTTGAAGTAAAAAAAGCAAATATTGACTTTGTGATTTATACAGAGCTTTGTTACATGAGAGTTTATAGATCAATAGTAGTGTAAAGCATGTGTAAAAAACCTTTCCATAATGTATGAATGATAATAATCATGGTAATGTAATCGATAAATGGAGACACTTGCATGATTTTGATCATAGATACATGGAGACATTATGGCAGATAACAACATAGAAAGTTAAAAACCTAATGAGAAATCATATTAAAAACTTTGAAAATTATTTGCAAAGTGAAATTCAACACAAACTTTAAAACAAACATTGAGAAAGGAACATGAAACAAGCTCTAGGTAAGACATGATTATAACCAAGTAGGAAATTATGAAACTAAAAATATGGATATCAAAATTAACAACTAGATCCAAATAAAAGAGTCAAAATGCAAAATTTCACCATAAATCAAAGAAACATTGACCGATCAATAAACTCAAATAAAAATAATGAAACATATGTGATGATAACAACAAACATGCTTGCACTATAATATGGTGGTATGAAACAAGATGATATATAGGTTTCAAATAT
Organism: Torreya grandis; assembly: GCA_037957365.1. Taxonomy (NCBI): domain Eukaryota; kingdom Viridiplantae; phylum Streptophyta; class Pinopsida; order Cupressales; family Taxaceae; genus Torreya; species Torreya grandis. The sequence goes on from JARHVA010004977.1 coordinate 901,018, forward strand.
ATTTAGATGCATAATGTTTTATGGATTATTAAAAGGCTACATTGTAGCAAGGAAATTGACTCCTAATCTTAAATTATATATAATGAAAAATGGGCTAATCCAATTAGGATAAAACATTCTCTCTTTTTTTCACAATGCATTAATATTACTTTGTTTCTCTTTTCATACTTGATCACACACATTAAGTTCTCTTGATCAAATTTTATTATTATAATCTTTTATAAGGATATTTTTATATAATCTCTAATGTTCAATGGTGTGAGTTATTTTTTTTTATCAAGAATTTATAACTAATTTAATATATTTTCTCTATAACCATCAACATTAATAATACCTTGTAAATATACTCTCAAAGAAGGAATCTTGATTTTGAGGGGAAATTCTTCTTTTACCCCATATATAAGTGCATATGGAGTTTCCATTGTAGGAATTCTTACACTTGTTTTATATGCCCATAAGTCTGGATATATCTAACTATGAAAATAAACATTATGCATGTTCATTATTTGTTATAGAATGTTGACAATTGTCTTATTGAAAGTTTATATTTGTTAATCTATGTAAATAAATAATTGATTTAGTAAATTTTATCAGAAATAATTTATCAAGTACTCATTTTTTGTTTATAAATTTGTGATTTCTTTGTACACAAGGGGTTCAACATAAAAAAAGGAAATGCACTACCTTATCTATTCAAACCCATTTACCAAACTCTTCTCAATATTAATATTATAATATTTATCCATTTCAAAGACTCAAAAGATGTTACAAAAAAATTTAAGAGAGAGATGTATGTCAAAATTATTTAGACATGATTATAGTCTCACATTAAAAATTTGATCACCTTCTCTAGGACCTCCTATATAGACCTTTGAGTGACTAAGACCATATATACAACCATTATAACAACCCATATCTTTTACACAACCTTGATAGTTATTGGAACTATCTTATAAGCCATGAGTAATCACCATAAATATATGAATAATAATATATAATTTAGGTTATAATAACTAGGATAATGATTGGACATAAGCTAACATGGTATAAATGTAAAACTGGGAGTCAAAAGTCTTTGCAAGTAACTAAATATGAATTTAGACAATTGAATTATTTTAAGATATGATTTAGATAGAAACATATATGACCATGACATGTGAGAATGGCTATTGATTTTTTTTAATACATGATAATTGTGGGGTTAGCAGGCCCACACCTGATTTAGAACACAAGATGGGGTTCCATTCCTTATACCTCTAGTATGCCAATCTACAAATATATGCCCTCTATTTTGGGTTACTTAATCACTGGTGGGATTTGAACCTAGGTTGTTAATTTGCTAGTGCATCCACTTTAAACATTGCACCACAACCCATGGGATAGGAGAATGACTATTTAATTACTGGTATAAAAAATGTATGAAAAATTATATACCTTTTTTGGTATATTATTAAGCATTTTCAACACTTTTGAATTTCTCCCCAACATACCATACATAAAAAAATGATTATATATTATGGTAAAATAGTCATAAATATGATGCAATAGAAGTTAATTAATTTTAAAAAAATAAAAATTATTAAAACTTATTTTAGGATTCAATCAAATGACCAAATTTAGTTTTGACACCAATGAGATCCCTTGGGTGTCGATGCCATTGGAGTTCAAAAACCTTACAAAGTTGTTTTTTATTATCTTCTTTAAAGAACCATCCCAGGTCTAAGATCTATTAGATGAATTAAGTTTTTTGTTCTTAAGGAACACCCTTTTTATTTTTTCCCCATGGAATTATTACTCTAAGGTCACTTACTAGGCTTCCCTTCAGTGTTCAGTCTAGATTGAACTCACTCTCCTCTTATTTCCTCTATGGGTCTTTATCGAGGAGACTGTCAAACTCATAAGGCATGTTTTATGCCATGATCCAAGTAATTTATATTTAACATCCCAAAAAATTTGGTCTACATGAAATTCAAGTAATTATTTGAAGAAATCCATTTGTATTTTATTTGTCACTAAGCATTATGCATAAAAAATAGTTTACTTCAAAATTCCTCACAATTGTTAACATTATCAGTCACCTAATGATGAGATCAAATATTTACCCCTTAAGGGATGGTTGAAACCCCCAATTGAGTAACCAAACTCTAAGAATCCTAAGGTGGTAAATTAAAAAAATGGGTGGATGATAATTACCAATAAAAATTCATTAGTCTATAATAAAACTACCCACCCAGTTTCTACTCCTTTTGTGATAAAACCCTCTCCTCAGGTACGTAATGTTAATCCCCCACCCAAGTTTATTAGTATTTCAAAAGTCCCATAGAGCTATGTTTTGAAAAATTTAAAGCCTCAAGTGAACTCTTCTCCCATTGGGGTCTGATTTCTAGGTGGTCATGCAACACACCTCATGACATTGCAACTCTCCCTGAGATGATAATGGGACTAAAAATTACTCCATTTTGCTTGGGGATTTCATTTTACCAAATTGTTTAAATAATTTTTTGGATCTTGAAGATATTAAAGATGGATATGTGGATCTCTTATAAATGATAATTCCTAATGAGTGTCTTATCATAGAATGTTTGAGGTCTTATAAAGTCCTCTCATAAATTTCTATGCAAATTATTTATCAAAAAATTAGGATATTTATATTTTATTTTTTATTATAAAAAGTTAAAATTTTAGGGTTTTTTATGCAAACTAATCTAAAATGCATGTGGTTTGATGTTATTAAATTATCCATCCCACACGATGACAAACATGCTAGTGTTAGTATCTAATTTTCCCCAAAATTTTCTTCCTTGATTTTTTCCATGAGGGGTGATCCATCATATTGGTATATTTTTATTATCCTTGATGTCAGTGGACATTAATAAAGGATTATCAATATCTATGCCCAAAATTTTGGTTATGACATATAAATTTTATGATGATTTTAGTTAACAACCTACCTAGACATCAATTAAAGATTCTCAATATCTATGCCCAAAATTTTGGTTATGATAGATAAAGTTTATGATGATTTTGGTTGAAAAAATACCCCTCACCACATGGTTTGTATGTGGGTTTTAATATGGTAGAGATTCATGAGCACAAGGTTGGTGCCCTATCATTGAGATGACATGGGGGAGAATGTGAGGCATGGTATTAGTCTAAAAATTAGTGGGGATTAATGGACCTTCTCTTTTAATAGTACACATTAACTTCAACTACATGGTTTATGCGTTCCAACTATCACACCTATTCTGATATGGTCCTCAAAATATTTAACCATTATATGATTTTAGATAAATATGTATTTTCTTTTGCTAATACTTATTGACACCCTATTATTTTTTAATGTTTGCTTATACAACAATCCCATCACTTTCAAAGTGGAGTGGATTATTAATCATTTCAAAGTGACACATAATCAATTCCTCCTAAACACCTCCCTCATCTTTCATGAAGGAACCATCTATCTCATTTCCTTGGTTTGGATTCTCGTACCTTGATGACATTATACACCCAATTTTGATAGAGTTGTGAAATGAGGCCATCCTTCACACCACCACCTTTATTAGACACTATGGAAAATATATTTCTTGCATAAAAAAGTTGGCTGATGAGGCCATGCTCAAATAATACCAGAGGATATCCTCTCTCCTTGAGTTTAATCCTTTTGAGTTGCAGATGCTAGCCCAAATAACTCTCTCAAACACCAAATCAAAGTGTTAGATAGTCATGCAGCTAGAGGGGTGCAACATCACACTTGCCTTCATTAGATTAAAATTGGAAATAAGGATTTAAAATAAATTTTGAAATATTTGTTAGTGTAGGTATTTATTTTTCCAATATTTATTTATTTAGGAATATTATATTTACTCATATGGAGTTTTATTACATTTGGGGATATGATTTCTTAAGTTGAATTAGTGTGTCATAGATTTGACTAGAACTATAATGTAACTCCTTTTACCACCTTTTGTGGAGGAGTCACACTT
>JARHVA010004977.1:910000-1080000 GCA_037957365.1 Torreya grandis
ATCATGTTTCAGAGGATAAGGAGTTATCATCTCAATCACCCACATTCATGCCTCTTTGGGATAGGAAAACACTTCAGAGTGTAGGTGATTGGGTAAGAGATCTAGTAGATGATAGATGTACTCAAGTAGATTATCAGAATGGTCCACATACTTTATTTAATTCAATTTTAGATCCATAGACATTACAAGAGGATTTTGTCATACATGAGTGGGATAGTGTTATACTAGAATAATATTCTTCCTTAATAAAAAATCACACTTGGGATTTACTTCACTTTTTAAAGGAAGAAAGATGGTTTAATATAGGTGGATATATCAGACCAAGTTTATAATAGATGGGTTGATCAATAGGTACAAGATACGATTAGTTTACAAGCATTTTTCATAGTAGCCAACATTGACTATTTAGAGACCTTTGTACCTATTACAATTATAAATTTGATTCAAATCACACTAGTTATAGTCATAACACATGATTGGGATGTGTACTTGATGGGTGTGAAGAGTGCCTTTATTCATGGAAACCTTGAGGAGGATATCTACATGGAGTATCCACCTAGGTTTATTTAGGATTAATCCTTAGTTTTTAGACATAGGAAATACATGTATGGCATAAAATAGGCCCCTCAAGCTTGATATGCCAAGATGTATTCCTTCCTCATTACTTCAGGGTTCACTAGGTGTCATTCAGACCCTAATGTATACTTATTATAGTAGGATGATTATTTACTGATACTAGTCCTTTATGTTTGTGATATTTTGATCACCAGGAGTTTCTCATCATCTATTGTAGTGGTGAAGATAACTATATAGGATAGATTTGAAATAATATACTTGGCTCTTCTACATTACTTCTTTGGCATTGAGATTTGACATACTAATTCAAGGATTTCATTTTCATAACCCAATTATGCTCTTAATCTTTTGGATCAGTTTCACATGGTTGATTATAAGCCATCTTTGACTCCCTTTCTATTAGGATTCAAACTTGAGGTTGAATATTCTAAACCTTTGGTTGCTGCCACTCAGTATTGATAACTTGTTGGCAACTGCATTTATCTAACTCATACCAAGCCCACTATGTCATATGTAGTAGGAATTATTTCATGATTCATGTAGTATCCCCATGAATTGTAATAGAAAGCATCCAAGTAGATACTCCACTAAATTTAGAGATCTTATAGATTTAGGATTCTATAAGATTTGGAAAATAGGTTGAATGTTTGGTTTTTAAAATTCAAATTGGGATAGTGATACTCAAAATCACAAGTCCACTTCTATTTATAGTTTTTCTTTGGGTTTTGGTTATCTCAGTTGGTCTAACAAGAATTAAAATGTTTTTGTTATATCATACAAAAAGTTAGAGTACATGGGAGATGTTAATGTAACTACTAAGGATATTTAGCTTTAGGGAATTCTAATTGAGTTTGGAATTCCTTTCAAGTAACCCACCACCATCTATTTTGACAACCAGAGTACTATATAGATATGCATAAATCTAGTTCATCACCAATAGAATAAACACATTGAGATTCACATGCATTTTATTCAAGAGCTTATTCATACCTTTGCCAAACCCTTTACTGAGATTAAGTTGATTAATCTACGAGCTCTTCTTGGGGTATGGTCTACATCAATGATAACATCATATTTAGGGGTGCCTTCTAGCCTCTTCACTTCTTCTATTTATCTTTTTTTTTTGGGGGAGGGGAGGAGTTTTTTCCTATGGGTTTTCTCCTTTTATTTTATATATGAGAGATTTTTTTATACATGGGTACCTGATCAAGCCTAGTTTATGGGACCCATTTTTTTTACACTATCTACCTAGGTTGTACTTATGGGGGGTGTTAGTGTAGGTATTTTTTTTGGGAATATTATATTTTATCACAAGTATTTTTCTTACATTTGGGGATATGCTTGATTATGTGGAGTTAGTGTGTCATAGGTGTCATAAGTTTGATCGAAAGACTAATATGTAACTCTTTTTACAACATTTTGTGTAGGTGTTACACTTCTCTTCTAGGATTGTTTTTTGTGGATGAGTTACACTTCTATTTTAGGGGGTATTTGACCACAATTTGTGGAGGATTTACTCAATGCTTTTATATATATGTTTCACTTGATTAGCTTTCTCACTTAATTAATATTTGGCTTTCTCCATTTTTGATTGTTTCATGCAATACTTGTTTTCTAATTTCATTCTTGCTTCAACTCATTGCTGGTGTGCACACATGTTTGTCTCTTATCACCATTGGACCTTTTCACTCACTTTAATTAGAATTGAATAAAAATTTGATAATATATCATAGCTAAATAAGCTTGATATTATATGAATGCCATCAAGTTAGCCTAGTTAGGACTCACTAGTCTCCCTAACATCTCCATTACTTTTATGGACCACTATAACTTAGTGTTTCAATCCTAGGTGGAAACAAATAATTGGGCTCAAGATTTTCAAGATTGAATTGATGTGGTTCCTTATAAAATACATATTAATGATCAAAATTTATGTGATGCACCTTTTTATCTTCATGATCTCTCTCATGCCTTACCTTGCATGAGTAATGACAAAGCTTTAGGTGTTGATGTATTCCATTGTGAATTTTATAAAGCCGCTTGGGAATTTGTTGGGCTTCACTTGCTCAAAGCCTAAAGTGAATCTATATAAAAATATATTTGGGTTATCCTCTTAATCAATTAAATAAATAATTTATACCCAAATTTGGTGACTTGGAACTTATCACTAGCTAGGACTTGATCACCCTGCTCAATGTGTCATATAAAATTCTACTAAAGCTATTACTAATCGCCTTTGGATCATCTTATCTAACATATTCAAAACTTAGAAAATGAGATTTATAAAATGAATGTATATTCTTGAAATACTTATTGATGTGTGGGAGGGTAAGGAATAGCTGATATCCTCTCGTCAAATAACTATATTTCTCAAGCTTGATTTTGATAAAGCTAAGATAGAATTGAATGGCCTTTCATTCTAGACATATTCAAGGCTTTTGAATTTGGAAAAATCTTTATTTTAGTTGTATAAACCTTAATTTTGGATGCCTCAACATTTTTCACTATCAAAAACGTTAAATCTAACATTTTTTTGTCTCTTTATCTCCATACATCAAGGTTGGACCCTTTTTACAACATTATATGTTTTATCTGTTGAATATCTTAGATATTTGTTGGTGCATATAGCTAATCAAAGTCTTATCTAGTGAATTTTTTTCCTAATAGAATTTTTTGAATAATCAAAAATTTGAAAATGATACTCTCCTCAGTCTTAAAGATAAATAAAAATCATTCAAGGAGGCTATGTAGTGTCTTGACATTTTTCCCTAACTTTTAACTCCAGCTTGTAATGAAGTAAAACCCAATGCTTGAGATAGAATATGATGCCAATACCATATTGGTTACACCACTATAGGTGGAAATGGATTCATAAAATGTAATATTTTAAGTTCTTGGGTATATATTTTTCCTTCAATATTTCACATGTGAATTAGTGGTAATATGTCATAAACAAAGTGGAGAAAAGGTGGAATACTAGGTCACCAAACACATCTCTTTAACAGAGAAATTCCATATGTATACTAAGAATCTGACTGTTACATGTTTAATATTCCTCCTATTGGGTCCCATATAAATCTCCATATGACAAATTGGATAATATTATTATATATTTTATTTGGTCTAATGTCAAACAAACTCAAGGGTTACATAGAGTTGATTAGGATATTTGATGTGTTCTTCATGATAAAGGAGGTATGACGATTATTGACATTTAACAATAGAGTATTTCCCTATGTGATAATTTGGTTATTCGATTCATTGAAGGTAATTAATCTTATAAAATCATCTTATGTCATTAAATTTCATCTTAATATCCTTATGGTAATCTAGTTGGAAAAACATTGGTTTCTAAACTCTACTAATGACTTATGGTCTTGGCAAAATTGAAGGCTCATTTATGTAAAAACTAGTTTGGAAAGCTTATGAAGTGGTTAAGCCTAATTCAAAATGGGTCGGAGATGGATTTTTTATTTCACTTTCCTTTAATGACCAAAATATCTAGTGGTTTCCTATCATAACTAATACTAGACTCCTTTCGATTGAAATACATGTTTAAAAACTTTGAGACTCTTCAAATAAGGAAATAAAACTATAAATGAGTTTTTTTCCCTCATGAATGGGTCTATTGGACCTCACTAAAAGTGAAATTCAATTTAATAAATTCTAACTTAATATTTATTATCTATATTCATGAATTAATGCCAAATGTCATGATCCACAAGTTAGGTCTGCAACTTCCACATTTGTGGTGGAAATATTGGAGGTAGAACTAAGACATTGATTTAAATAAATAGTATCAAGGATTTATTTATCAAGTCATGATACCATTTTCATAATCAATTTATAAACTCAATAGGTTTTGGAGCCTTTATTCCTCATTCAATATGTGGCTTTCTTAGATCAACCTTATTTAAAATTCCAAGCTTGATCCCAAGCTAGCTCATTTATTTTGGTGTCTAGTATATGAAGGGTTTCCTCTTAGGGAGAATGTTTCTCACCTTATAATCACTAAATTTTTTTTTCCATCCTTATCCAAACATGATTCATTCAATCATACTTTTTATACATGCCCCAAATCTTAGTCTTCTTGGTAGTGGTAACACATTATCTTTTTATCTCTACCATCCTAAACCTTTCTCATGGTAGTTAGACCTCATTGGGGATTCTAATAATGGGATAGAATCTATATATTTTTTAAATAATTTATTTAAATATGTTATTATATTTAAATTTTTGAAATTTATAAACTCCACTTTATTTAACAATGAGGAATCATCTTGTCATTTTTATATTAACAACAAGGTGTTTGTATTATCTTAAGCATGTATGAAGATTTAAGCTCAAGTGGAGAAATTATCCTTGAAAGGTAGGAATTTTAAAAAGTTTAACACTAGGGGAGTGCTCCATGTTCCATGAGATACATCTCATTTGATCATTCACCATAAGTTTCACCACTTCTAACAATAAAATGCTAAAGGAGTCATTTTCATAGATGTAGCCACTTCTCCACCCATCCCCCTCTACATTGTGAATGGATTCTATCCACCATGTGGAAATTATACCATTGGTATTTATCAGTAGGAATCATCAAATAGTACCAAACCTCATGGTATTATGATGTATCTTCCTCTTGTGTGGGGAATAACTTTTTGTTTAAATCCTTCAGATCCCATGGATGGATGGGTGGCTCTAGATCCTCCTACGATTGAGACTTTATCTTGGAAAACTTGTTGGTAGTATAACTAGACTATAAAATAACTATGTTTAGCTATATGAAAATTGTGCATTTCACACCATTTTATATGAAATTTATTCTCTTTGTTTGTGTTTGACTCTCATTATATATCAAAAGTCTTCAAAATGTGAAGAGTATTATTTTTAAATGGAAGAAAACTAATGGAATGTGAAGTGACAAAGTCTTTGGAAAGATATGTTTTATATATCTTTCCATATATAGACTCATAAATGATTTTCCTTTATGTTTCCTTATGTTCCTTGGTAATATGTTTGTGATGAAAATGCTTGTTGTTTGAGTTGAATATATCTATGAATCATGTTAATTATGTTCTATGCCATGCTTGTATTAATGTAAAATTTTTGTTTGAGTTATGTTTGTATGTTTGTGTATTCCCCTTCACATAGTTATCCCCTATTAACATGTTCTAATGGGTTTTATAGGAACCTTTTCTAACAATGGTACAATGAGCATATATTATAAAAACATGTTGTGATGGTTACTGAGGGTAGAGAGATTTAGAGAGATGGATCAATGAGTGAATTTAAAATTTCATAAAGGAACAAGAAAAAATAATAGAAAATTTGAGAAATAAGTCCTTTATGATCATGTAAATGGTGAAATGTATTATTTTTTTATGTGAATTTCTTAGACTACTAGCTACGTGGTTATCAAGAATAGAATACTACTATTTTTAGATAAGAAGGATAAAATTTATAGTTTGGACAAGAAAAATTATAAATATTGAGAAAATTAAAGAATAAGTGGATTCATGTAATAGATCATTGGGTGAAAACTACTATCAGTAGACACATCAATGAATTTGATGTACAAGGCTACATTAAATTTGAGGATGCACATGACCTATTTGTGAGAGTAATTAGAGGCATGTTTTTGCAGCAACTAACTACTCTTGTCAAAATTTTGGTTGTATAAAAGGCAATGGTGCCTACACATACCAACATGGAGTAGTAACTTTGAGGATTATGGGGATGTTGGATAATGAAGTGAATTATGAATAACTAATAAGGGAATTTTAAATCTATACCCATAATATGGAGGACTTAGAGAAGTAGAGTGAAAAATGAATTATGGGGTTAGAGTGAGAGTTACAACAACAAAGAAGATGGAATAAATAGAATAATATTAATATATCTTTCAGTAGTAGAGAATATAGTGTAATAGAGCATGAAGGAATATGAGCTCATAAATGAGTAAGAAAAGATAGAAAATATGATAGTAAGGAAAATATTGGTATTGAGATAAGATAAGGTGCACAATAAAGTGTAGAGATAGATAGAGATGCTAAGAAAATTCAAGAAAGTGGAAAGGTAGAAGAGGAGCAAGTAGACTTATTAAAAGGTAGTTTTAAATCATATCTAAAAGGAAGTATATTGTTTGGAGAAGAGAATATTAGTTTTTGGAATAAGCTATGCAAAGTTGCATGATAAAATTAGGTTCAAGTTCCAGTATAATATAAGTTATAAACATGGATAGTTTAATTCAAAGGTACACATCCCCTATGCTTGATTTATCATCATAAATAAAAAAAAAGTGTTGAAATCATGTACAAAGTATCTATTTTAATTCTTTTACAAATAATTTTGGGAAGTATAGTTTTGAAACTAAGTAAGTTATATATATGAAGACACTGATTAAGGTAGGATTTTAGGTTTCATCAAATATTAAGACTTTACCCAAGTCAAGTCCACCACCACAGTTATTTCAAGTGTTTCTATTATAATTATTTCATTGAGTCTAGTAGTTTTTATCACATTGACACCATATATGTGTCTATTATCCATGATAAATATCTAATAACTTATAAGATGAAGTGGAAGATCAAAAATGTAATTGCAAAAGACACAATAAGTGTGAGATCATAGGATCTTTGAAAAAATGATATTTGGAGTTCATATACAAAGGGGATGTGACTAAAATAATTTTTGAAAGTGTCAAATCCAAATTAGTAGGTGAGTTCAAAGTAAATAAGTATGTGATTCAAATGATTCAAGAGCTGAAATATATTTGGCAAAAATCATATGAATCCATTTATGGTTCCGATCATAGATTTTATGATGTGATAAATAGGGTAGAATTTTTGTTCTAAGATAAATAAAAGGCCACATGTTTTTTATAATTCCTAAAACCATGAATTAATCTTGGAATTATTAAGATATAAATTACTAATAAGACAGATGCTAGGGTAGTTACATTTATGTCAAAAAAATAGAGGACTATGGAGATATCCCACAATGAACTAAAAATACAGATACAAAAATCGATGTTGTGTTGCTTAAGATGGAGGATTTTCATGAAATTAATAGGCCAAAATTAGGCATTTGGTGTATGGAACATGGAAAAGAGGGGAACCAAAAAAATGAATACCCTAAAGTTAAGATAGAATTTTGTGAACTCTATTGTGTGGTAGGGCATTTTACCATAAAGTGTCATTTTTTATAATATTATAACCAATAGCCTTAATATTTTTATTATAAATTTTTAAATTGCATGATCATGATGATAATAATTTTTGAACATTAAAAGAACTGATGAGGGATATCGCTAAGAATGTATTTGCAGTTGTAACACATTAGGTTCCCTTTACAATGCTAGGAATCCTAAACCCAAATATAAATATGAGTACCGTGATGAAGTATATTATTTGACTAATGAAAAAATCAAAAAAGTATCAACCACATGCTCTTTTAAGTTAGAAATTATAGGCTCCATAGTCTTCTCAATACTATTTAGAATGGACACCCTCATCTCTATAGTACCAACAACCTTACAACAATAATAATTAGGATGTAATATATATTGTCTCCAAGGAATGTATGAGGCATATGATGGATTGCAAAAACAAGGATGGGGTTATACTCAAAGTAAAGGAGGATATGAGGGATAAAAATAGAAAGGTTAGGGTTTATAAAAAATACAATGTCGGTATAAAGGAGGCGATTAAGGTGGATATCGAGGGGATTATGAACATAGTGAATGAAAAAAATGAGAACTAATTATCTTCTATCTATGTGAGGAATATAACCACTTCACACACAACTATCAAACTAATCCTCAAAATTAAATGTATATGTTTATTGTAAAGTTTCATAATAACATCACACAAAGGATTACCTAGTGCTGGAAAATTAGAAGAAAATCCTATGTGAAATGTGAATTTCATTAACTCATGCCCTAAGGATCCTATATTTATTCAATAATTCATGCAAGAACAATATGAAAAATAGGGATTAATTTCTTTAGAGATGTCATGTGAATAAATAATCATAAAGGTATAGTAATATAGATATCTTGATCTTATAATAGAAATTATTTTGATGTACCAAGTAGCTCAGGTTCTATAGAACATTCAACATTAATATGCATCAGAAGGTGATACTATAACTATTAATGTGCACATGTATGGGAAAATTATGTGCATCATGAAACATGATTGAGTAGTCACTGACTTGACTGATATTATGAAGATCTTAAGTACTTTGTGAAATGAAGATATATCATAAAATATTACAAACCTTCTCTTATCAATGAGGTTACATATTATGTGTGTGTGTGTGTGTGTGTGTGTGTGTGTGTGTGTGTGTGTGTGTGTGTGTGTGTGTGTGTGTGTGTGTGTGTGTGTGTGTGTGTGTGTGTGTGTGTGTGTGTGTGTGTGTGTGTGTGTGTGTGTGTGTGTGTGTGTGTGTGTGTGTGTGTTAATTAGGAGAAATTAATTAGCTAATATTATTCTTAAAATTAGGTTACATGGAATGCACATATTATAAATATAGAAAAATCAATATTTCTAATTATCCTCATCATCCAAAAAACTTACCAATTTAATATTCAAATCACATGGTAAGGCCTACCTCTTCCTACACATATTACACCTTATAAAGCTTACATCTTACAAAGCTTACACCTTATAAATCTTACTTCTTATAAAGCTTATACTTTATAAATATTACATCTTAAAAATCCTATCCTCTTCTTACATGCCCCATGCTCCACATCATGAAGGATGTAGGAGACATTTTGGACCTTTGATTCTCATCTCAAGATGGATTGTTCATATCCATTTCAAAATTATATAAACTGGAGGCTCTTCTTCTAATTTAGACAAGCTTCAATAGTGAAATATTATTATGCCAAAAAAAATCTCCAAAAATATTCATTGTAGTGTTACCATGACAACATGCCAAGCCAAATCAAGCCAATCCAAGGCAAATGAAGGAGAGATGATGCAAGATCACCATTGAAAAACACTCTATTGTCCACAAGATAAGTAAGCCACTTCAACAAGCCATTTGAAGCTAAAATGAAGGTAAAATAATGATTTATTTTGTGTTCTAGTTGTGTTTTATTTTGCATGTTTGTTACTTATTCTCTCCCTAGTGTCGAGGCTAGAGGTGTTACATGTTTAAAGTGTTATTTTTATTTTTTTATTGGACTAACACAATACTAATTTCCCCTTTTGGATTCCTTTTTCACAAAAATTAGTTTAAGGTGGGACAAAACATAAGAATAATGCATTTTGAGTTACAGAGTACCAATGCTTTGATCCAAAATAGGAGTATCAATAACATTTATAATTAAAATAACATCCTATATACAAACCTATAATAACCAAGGCACCTAGTTTTTAATTCCAAATACAAGACTGCACTTCACCATCGGTGTGATTGCTAAGAAGGTCTGAATTAGATTTATTGTACAATGTAAGTTTTTAAAACATGGGCTATACTAAACTAATAATAGAAGGCCTTTTACCCTATGAAGCAATGTCTTCCTTTAATGGTCATTTTGATACCCACATGTTGAATTGGGTATGAGGAGAGCATCCTTTGTAAATGGTTTTTTCCAATGAATGTATAATGTATTAGTATTTTGAAACTAAATATTTTAAATATTTCATCATTGAAATAGATCATCATGTGACCAAAATTGACTATAAAATGAGTGCATTGAACTACACATTAAGGGAACTATTGTGACTTGGTGGGTAGTTCAAAAAATAAACCAACTACAATAGGATGATGCCTGTGAACTTTTGCACACTCAATTCAAAATACCATCTACTATGAGGGATCAATGTCCTTATTCTAAGAAGGAAAATTTCTAAAAATGTATGTTCATACGTGTGTGCATATGTGGCCTGTATAAGGCGTTAAATCAAAATATTGGGTGCATGTATTCATATATACTATAGTATAACTTATAGTAACATAGTACATACATGAATAACATAGAAGGGAGATAAATAATTGGCCACATGTCCAATAAAATTTTATCCAAATAGATTTTTAAGATGAGAACCTAGTGATACACCAAGATATGCAAAAGCTAAAGATTTTATTGTGTCATAATCGAACAAAACATACTAGTAGCACACTAGACTTCAATTCATAGGAGGTAGCAACCAAGGACTTGATCAATGCTCTCAAAAAATATAAAGAAAAGAATTAGAGGGGAAAACTTATGATACAACTTTGTAATCAAATTTTGGATGATGAGGAATAAATGTAATATGATGACATAGATGATGAAATATATTTAGAAGGATTATTTAATCTAGAGTGAGAATTGGAGGAATCCAAGACCAAAGTCACATAATAAAATGGAAATAAATAGCTAAAAATTCTAAATATTTAGGAACAATAAGGATAGATAAGTGTGCAAGACTCGATTCCATGTGGATCCAACAAAATATATGAAGAGCCATTAAATAAATTTGTAGTGAATAGTGGAACAAAGTCTACACCAAAACTTGTAATTGTAGGTGATTACTAGACACAAAATAAGGTCTCTGAGTGATTACAACTCTTGCAATATTATCAGGATGTATTTCCATGTAAGTATGTAGAGGTGAAAGGAGTAGACCCTTACATTCATGAGATGTACATAAATTTAAAAGAGTGTATGGGGACTCAAAATAATCACCCATATAAGATAAATTCTAACATAAAGATGAAGATAAAATTTGAACTAGATTAGATGCAAGACATAGACATTATACATCTAATGGAAAAGGTAGATTGGGTTAGCCAAATTATGTTTCAACCTAAGAAGTCTGTATAAATCAAAGTGTGCAGGGATTACCATGCACTAATTAATGCATGTATCAATAATCCATTTTAAATTCCATTTAGAGACAAAGTTTTGGAGTTAGTTACATGAAATAAAGTATATTATTTTATAGATGGGTTAAGTTGTTATCATTAAAATCCAATCACAATAGACGATTGGGATAAAATAATGTTCACAATAGAATGGGGATCATTTTCATAGAAAGTAATGCCATTTAGATTGAATAATGCTCAATATATGTTATCTATTGTAGTTATTGATTTTAAAGATTTCATTCATGAGTTTATTGAAGTCTACCTTGATGGCTGGGCTGTATTTCCTTATTCATGGAACACTTGTCTAAGATGTGACTTATGTTGAAAAAATGGAAAGCTTTGTGCATTCCAATAAAGGTAAATAATTGCTTATTTTATCACATCTTTTAATGTTTTGTTGGGGCACATAGTATGAAGTGATGGGATTTTAGTGGACCAAGCCAAAATAATAGTAATTTTAGGCATTCCACCTCTTATAAGTTTGATATAGGTGTGATCTTTCTTAGCGCATACAAGTTACTACATTAAATTCATAAAAATATACATATCTATATCTACCCCTATGAAAAAATTAATGTGTTTATAGATATCAAATAGAGACTGATAACAAATCTTATTTTGATCTTTCTCAACTAGAGAAAAACTTTTCATATTCATGTGGATGCTTGAGGAACCACGTTAGGAATTATTCTCAGACAACTAGGGGATGGAATATTTTTCATCTCATTTGATTTACAGGTCACAAATTCTCAGCAATAGAAAATAACTAATCAATTATAGAAATGGAATATATAGAAATGGTGTTCACACTACATAAATTTAGGAACTACCTTATAAAAACACCATTTGAATTATTCATAGATCACCAATGTTTGAAATACCTATAAAATAAGTCCATGTTGGGAGGCATGATATCTTGATGGTTGATGTTTTTTCAAGTTTTCCATTTTATAATAAATGTCAACCCTAAGAGGGCAAATATAGGACTAGACCACTTAATCCAGATACACAAATGGGACTAATTGTAAGAGATACAAGGTAACTACAAGAGATATAAGGTGAATCATTAGATGGGCATCACTTTAGATTCTCTATGATTCCTAAAAATATACAAGACATAGATAATTTCCTTGATCAAGGGATATTTCCTAAGTACTATATATAAAGGGACAAAATTAAGTTGAACACATGAGCTATTCCTTTCAACATTATAAATGGATTTTTTATAAAAATGGGAAAGTCTGGAGTAGTTCATATAGTATATCTTAAACATGAATGGATACAATTTTTAAAATATTCAAATAAAGGAATCATAAGCAAGCATTTCATAGGAGAGTCCACTTTGATAAATATTTTAAAAATTAGTCTAGGGTGCCTACACTATTTTAGGATGCACACCAGTTAACTAAACACTATGATGTCCATAAAAGAATGTGAAAACCAAATCAGAGAGATGAGATACCATTAAATCATATGATAATGAAATAACCATTTGAACAATTGGTTAATAATTTTATCCAACTAATTAATCCACATAACAAACATAATGATCCATGATACATAATCATTACAATAGATTATTATAATAAATGGGTTGAAGCTGTTATAACATTAAGCTATAGTGCTAAAGATGTTTCTAAGATTCTTTATGAAAAATATTATAAACTGATTTGGGTGTCCAATCAAGATGGTTAGTGATAGAGGAGCACATTTCCTAAATAATAATATAATTAATTTCATTGAAGAGTTTATGATATCACACCATAAGAGCATGACATACAACCCAAAAGTAAATGGATAAGATGCTCACAAAGATATGCAATGTCCAAAGAGATGATTGAGAGGACTAGATTCCTATGATCCTATGGGTGTACATGAAAAATTAAAAATGTGCAACATGTTTCACCCCATTTCATCTAGTTTATGGAATTGAAGTAGCAATGCCCATGGAATACATAATACCTAGTCTATGAATTGAAATGATAATGTGACTAGGATATTAGTACTTTCTACAAACAAGACTAATGGATCTCACCTATATGGAAGAAAATATAAATTTATCAAAATGGACACAAGAGTTCAATAATCAAAGTCATTAAACATAACATGATCAAAACCTATAAACTAATAAGTTTTAACTAGATTAGGTAGTGTTGTTATATGATAGTAGATACATATCATTTATAGGCAAGTTTCATATTAGATGGAAATGACCCTAAATTATTCATGAAATATCATAGTGAGGAAATATTATATTAAGGGTTTTATAGGGAACTATTATTCATGGGTGTGTAAATGGTTTTAGGCTTAAGCCTTACTATCAAAAATCTCCATCTGATCTCACAAAAATATCATGAGTAGGTGTTTAGTAGAACCATGTAGTTTAGGGTTTTATTTAATGTATTTAATTCTAATTTTGTTTGTAGGGTTTTAGTATAGAAGTAGAATGTGATATCTATATCACAGGTTAGTGGAACCAAAATAGAAAGTCTCAAGTCATATAGTACAACAAAATGAATAACACCGAAAGAACACATCATACAAGTATACACAGAGGCATGTAAATAGCTAATTCAAAGAACAAGCTCATGCTATAAAAAGTGTGAGGAAAAGATACATAATGGTCATTCAAAATCCATTAATAATGACACACTTGAAAGACTTCAATGAATAAGGGTCAGATTGGCTTGATGATCAATAAAGGAATGTCAACTAGGGAAAATATGGCACATCACATCAATGACTCTTGTCACCAAAAATAGTGCATTTGGACATCAAAGTGATAACAATAGGTAATTTAATGATTAATTACATCTAATCTATAAGGTATTATGGAGATTTGATAAATAAACACATTAAAATTAAGGTGTCAATCACAATCCTACAATAAAACTTATATATATATATATATATATATATATGGGTAGGAAAAACATAATGCCATTACATTCCTTTGTTAATGTTGACCAAATTTGACTTTTTAGTCAAATTGGGGCACCCCTAGGTAAAAAATTGAGTTTTATGTGTTTTAGGGGATCTAATATCTTTTCATTAGCTGAATTATAGGTTAATTTATGTCAACTAATGTTATATTGGCTTTGGTCAATTAGCCTTTATGTCCATTTATCAATTTTGGGTCATTTGAGGGGTCAAAATAACACATTTAATGCTTTATATAGATTTATTAGGAAATGTACAAGTGTCCAAATGTGATTTCATGCCCCATTTGTCATTATAAGTCTTATATAACTATTCTTAACTAAAATATAGAAGGTTGTTCATAAGAAATTCAATTTTTTTGGAAAAGAAAGAGAAAGTGGCATGTGTATAGCCTTTTTGGGAAGTGTGCCACTTGGAAAAAGTGTAAATGTGACTCTTAAGCTTCCCCAAACCAATATAAATGTTTGGAGTCATATTAAAGTGTCTTTTATAATCCAAAACCTTTCTACTCCTTTCTTGGCTTTCTAGACACACTAAAGTGACTTACAAATTTTTGCTCAGTACAAATAACATAAGTAGTTTCAAGAAAAATGATTTTGGGAGGTTTTTTTACACCAAGAGACCTTAATTTTTGTATATGGAGTTTTAATATTGGTAAAATATGATTTATGAACCATTGCTAACAAGTTAACTATGATATTTTGCTAGTTGTTTCCTGCACCCTATAAGTTTTGCTCAATTTATATCAAATCCATATGAACTAGTTGGTGATATTGGATATAGAAGATGTATAATTAATTATAAAATGGTATCCATTATTGTTTTAGGTTCCATGGTGTTTGGATGATAAAATTGGCCTATGTTGTAAGAGGGTGTCATCATGTGAAATTTTAGCTAAAGTGTTTCTTGTTTGCAGAGTGTGTTCTCCTATAGGGGTCTCATATAGCTTGGAAATGATGTTATATAGGTATATGAGTCATGTTTTCACCTCCTCCCATGTTTTGGTTTCATCATGTCGTCTCTTGGGTTGTTTGAAAGCTTGTCTTCCTTCATTATTAGCCTCATGCTTAGCTTCACTTGCATTCATGTGTTTGGGCTTATTTATCTTGCTCTTGCAGTTATATTCATGATGTATAAATTATTTAGACCATTAGGAGTTGAATAAATTTCATTTTTATGCTTGTGAGAATTTTGTAATGTTTTCACATGCTCAATTCACCATGCTAAACAATCATGTGATTCCTTTACTTGCTATATATCATGTGCATACAAGTGATCTTCAGGTTGAGAAAGGTGTCTTGAAGTTGGTTTCAAGGTGTCCAAGAATAGAGGCCATGTTTTGAAGGTAGAAAATGCATTTTGATTTTTTTTGAATCCATTTTACACCATGTTTTGCCACATCTCATACCCTCACTATCTACACATAGCCAAAGCTTGCACCTACAACCATTGCTAACATCATCCTTAGGGGTGAAAATATTGACATGTACTCAAAATTATTAGAGATGCTAAAGGTGTGTTATGGTGTTGAATTGGAACATATAATACTCATATGCATGAGATAAGGTGGAAAGTGCTTTACAAAATAGTGATTGAATTTTTAGGCTTTTAGTCCCTAAAAATGGAAAATAGAGACCAAGGGGCTTATTGTAAGCATCTTAAAATATGCTTTGAAGGTTTTTAAAAACATCTAGCATAGTCAATATCATAGCCCATAATATGGAGAGTCTACATTCCAAGAATAGAGGTCAAATGATGATGGGAATGTGGTCATTTAAAGCCTAAAATATGCCTCAAAACACATTGAAAAACTTTAATGATGTCTATAGGCCTATAGGAGTAAATAGATTTTTGTTAATTTAAAGAACAATTTTGAGCATAACCTCATGAATGGGATGAATATACTAGTGTAATGAGGAAAAATGAAATCAAAGGCATCAAGAAAGCACTAGTATAAGGTTCTATGCTCCCCATGACTTCTCATAGGTTCCTACACCTCCACCTATAGGGGTCAGGCAACATGGTATTCAAATAAGTGTCTTAACGTGGAAGCTATGTGATGTATTAAGCTTATTATTAATGAATTAAAGTATAAATAAGGGATAGGTAAGGGAAAATATTAATTAAGACCTATAATCACCATAACCAAGCTCAAACAAAGTTTGAACACCTATAGGTAGAGGAAGGAGAGAATGTGTCTCAGTCAGCTAGGTATGGAGACATAGTTGTGTTTAAAAGAGAATACAAACATAAAAATATGTTAGGTCGTTTTAAATATATAATAAATACCTCTAAACATAATGAACAAAGCTAAACTATAGACCATATACACCTATAACCTACTATAGGTGACTGTAGGTAAATTTTGATGTGAAAAGTGTGCCTATGTGGTGACCTAGGGACACTCAAGATGAAATAATGGGTAAAATAAATATCAAATGGTAATAAAATACTTATGAAGGGTCCAATACATGTCTAAAATTATTAATTCAAATATAGACATCTACAACAGGGTTAAATTGCTAGGAATCTTAGGTCAAAGGATAGGGAAGATTAGGTTTGTGAGTTCAAGTTGTATGTTTTATGCTTGGAAATGGTAACTATTGGCTCCAAATATTTCACCATGAATAGGGTATTCAAGTATCTTATATATTTTGGAAACATTGGACTTCTTCTAGGTGTGTGAGGCACTTATGGTGGAAGTAGACCTCTAGGATTAAAAGGGCTAGCCCCCTAGATATGTCTTGATGTACTTGTCACCTAACTAATACTTGCTTGTGTGAAAAGAGATAGGAGTTACATGAAATTAAAATATTATATGGGTGATACACCATGCATATTATTTACTCACACCCTTTTATATGCACTTAAAACCAAGAAGAAGTGTGCACATACACTTCATCCAATGATAACCTTCTCTCTCACATCAATGTTTCAACATGGGGTCTTGGAGATAGCTTAGGCTAGGAGGAATTAGTCAATAAGAATTATAATACACACTATTTAAAAGGATACTCACTACATATATAATACCATTAGGCACTTCTTACTAACATGCAAAAGAGAGATTACAAAACACTAGGTACTAGGAAGAGTAACATGTGAAGGTAACAAATCTACAGTTGCACAACACCAAAAACCATTGTGTACACTTAGTGAAATATTGAATGAGGTAAAAATAAATATATTCATTAATTTAAGGTATAAATTTGGTAGGGATTCACAATACCAAGATGGAGAGATATCTCTACAATGCCAAAAAGGCCTTAATTTATAACAATTGTGTGTGTGAGAGAGAAAAAGAAGTTCAAGAGTCACTTATACATGTGTCAACTTGAAAAAATAAGTTAAAAATTAATTTTAGAGAGATATGGGTTGAACCATGAATTTTTAGGAGCTACAAGTGTCATATCCATCATCTAAGCCTTGTAAAGTGGCTTAGAAACTCCTTTCCTTACACAAAAAATTGCCCCTCACGATTTGCCTTCTAAAACTACCTTATAACTAAAACTGATCAAGTATGATGATGGGTCTGAGTGGGAGGGATTACTAGCAGGTCATCACATGCATTGGACTAACCTATGGTCACTCCTATTCTTATATCCATGCACCATCATCCATGACAATCTGTGAATTAAGCTCTCTCCATGCACCTCTCCCACTTGGCACCCAAAACCTTCCAATTTTACAAATTGATCCATGAAAAATGAGGGATGACATGTGTTTAAGGTGTCCATATCATTATTTTCAAGAAACAACCCTTAAAAGGCCTTCCAATTAAAGTTTCAATATTTTCTCCTAAGTGTTCACTATCTACCCTCTAGACTGGCTAAACTGAGAGAGGTGGTAGGCATACTTAGGAGTTGAAATTTTTTATTTAATTGAAATGAGGAATTATAAAAAGTCCCAAACTCTCTCCCAAAATTGATTTGGTCTCTTGAAAACTTTCCAAACCTATAAAACACACAATTTTGTGAAAATAAGTTTTGTTCTACCATTTATGTATAGGTGTGGTGTAGATCAATTGCATGGAGAGGATACATGGAGATTCCTCTACATCATCCAATTTGTTTCATGGTATTTACCCTACATTTTGATGCTTCATTTTCCTCCTTTTCCCAATTGGGTCCTTATGGAGGGTTTGAAAGGGTTTTGGAGTCACATGGGCTTTTAACATTTGTTCATAGACATGGAACATTATAAATATATATCAATGCCACTGAAGGCCTATTATAGACCCTCCCTACCATTTGCAAAATCCTTAGTGTCCCATGCATAAGTTCATGAAGATTTTAAGAACTCTAAGTTAGCATTGGAGCTCCTTTTTTGCATTCTAGTTGGGTTTGAGCACACCTTAGGCTAAACATGGATTTTTGGGAAGTTTCTATACAAAATAAAGGTTTAAATAATTCTATAAACATCCCAATCATATTCCTCAATTATTTGAATATCTCACCAAGAGATAGAAATAAGAATGGTCACCCTTTAGAATTAGGCATAAACCTTTTTCAAAGGGTCTGCCTACAACCTTAGGTTAAAAATACTTTTCTCTAATGAATCCCCTAATTTCCATGGCTTGGACATCTCTAATATCATCTCATAAACATGTGTCAGTGGCCTATAATATTCATATAATGTTAGAGGTAGGAATGACTACTCATTCCTTCGCTAGGCTTAAACCTTACTTCTTGGCTTTGATTGAAATTTGGGCTCAACTAATCTTCTCATGGGTTACCCTAAATAATTATGATTTAAACACCTCTCTCATACCCCTATGTACATGCTACAAATCATTATAATTCTTATCAAATTTTGGAACTAAAAATGATCTCCTATTTGGAATTACACCTATTCCTTATCTACTAGGTATGTGTGTAGACCTTGTTGGTTAGAGCATCATGTTTTCTTTTAAAGATCCTAAAAATATTTATCAAATTTTACTAATTGTGTCCCAACTTATCAAACCTTTTGGAAATATATCCACACTTTTTTTATTCACGCTTTAGCTCATTTCTCAAGACTTGTAGGGTTTTGTACACTTGGAGAGTGTACCACCTTTGAGACAAAATAGAGGCATATTTTATTGTTTATCCCACAAATACAACAATTGTATAATTTTTCCCAACTCTCAAGGATTCCTTTTACCAAATTTTATCACTAGATGAGATGATTTAGACCACTAACCTGCCCAATCTTTCAGGCAGACCTTTCCAAAATAATCTATGTAGGGTACTTATGGAAATGGGCTATGTTTATTCTCTTAAACTCCATTTATTACATGATATTCAAAAATAAGGGTATTAATATCTCTAATACATCATGGTTACCATTCTTAGAACCATTTCCCACCTTATTTTCCATAATTTTTCTTCTACACACCTTAAACTTGCAAAATAGGTCCTCCCTACCTGAGACAGTTTTATACTTCATTTATTAACCCTTATGGGTACATTCTAAGGTCTATTTTGAGATTATTATATGTGTGTGAATATTAATTCCATTCCATTGGGTCATAAGATACCCTTCATTATATTATCACCTAGGAATCCTCAAAACAACACCAACTCCATGTCTAGGTCTTTGACTAGGACACCTCTATATAAGACCCTATTATAGGTTGTCATATATCTTAACTAGGTTGATGAGAGTGGAAAATAGGTCCCTTTTTATTACATATTGAAACAAAAAACTAATTATATTATATGAAATAAGACCACAAACATATAATAGCTATCTCCTCTTTATTTCCATTTATTTAACCACTACCTGGATTGAGACAAAATTTAGGTCTGCTATAGGTGTTGATTGCACATGGATTAAGCTTTTGAACATTCAAAACTCTCTAATAATTATTTGGAGTCACCCTCTTGATTTATGTATACTTTTATGTTAATGATTATGTTATTATTAGATCAAAACACCATCATGCTCACTCTTTGTTATTTGACTGAGATAGTTCCATTTGAGCCCTGGGTATCATGGCCTTATGAGACCCTGGTCATGATGTTTATCAAATATTTAACATCCATTTTAAAATATTAAGATATAATTATCATTTTAATCTATCCTCATATACCTTTAAATCTTAAAATAAGGTCAAAAACTTAACCTTATACCTCACTATTTGAAACCTTACTTTAGGTGTCTCTTCCCAGGCCTATGTACAGACATGGAATAGGCTTTGGATGTCATGAAAACACTTAAAATTTTATTTAATTATCCTTATATGTCATAAATATCCAATTTATATAATTTAAACCACTCCAATGTGATGCTAAGTTCTATGATCCATATCGAGTGATAAAAACAACTCACATCTCTAAATCTTGTAGACAACATAGAGTAAATTCAGTGTTTTAAATGCACTTTTGGCTTTGAAAAACTCCATCTTACCTATGGCATATACTCCTAAAACTTGGAAAGGTGATAAAATATACTAGAGGCTACAAAAATATTCAATTTAGAGGATCAAAAAGTCTTTGTAAGTGTCCTACTTGTTATCCTCAAAACTATGCAGGCATCTATTTTCTTCTTTTAGGGATTATAGCTATGAATACATCATTCTAACCTTCCTTTCATTATTTTCACCTTTTCCTACCAAGATAACACCATAAATATATCTATTTGGACCTTATTTTCAATAAGGAGCCTCAATGTACTTGATCAACTATTCTAACACCTTCACATTTATTGCACTTAATTTCTGTGGTATCACCTATAAGTGGTGGTTCTCATGGTACATGTAGATTGATATGGTATTTGGAAAACATTTATTGCTTTGATCATGAAAGGATTATAGATTCCTCTCCATGATATAAAATATTTATCCTCATACCTCAAATGTCTAAAATAACATGAAGCACACTTTTCTTACTGTGTAAATCTTGACTGTAGGTGAAAAAAATAGATAATTTACAAACACAAACAAGCCTAGAAGGGGCTTATGAGTTTGTGAGACTTTTAAAAATAATAAAAAACTAAATTAACACATGGATATGTCATTAAAAACATGGATAAACACTTTAAATAAATAAATCCATCAAATCAAAGCAAGTAAATCTAAAACAAGTGTAAACAGTGACCTCCTCATGGATTGAAGTGCATAAAAATATGTCTAGAGTGTTATCAATGGTTAAAAAAGGAGAAGATATTAATATGATAAATATTTTAATGAAATTGAAGTATACTCAGATACCTTTAACCTACCAATACCATTTTTCCCAAATCTAACTATATGGCCTGCACCAATTGTTTGAAAATGACCCTTCTTGGTTTGCAAAGAGAAGATGGAAGAAAAAGAAGTTGTAGATGAGATTTTTTAACTTATATAAGAAATACAATAATTTAAATTATTATATAGAGGTTAATATACAATCCAACCACGTTTTTATTTTCAAGTGAGATCATCTATTTTGTATAAGTGCCTAAAAGGTCCTAAAATCAATGAAAAACTCCCCATTTCTGCACATAACTATTTATTGAATGGAATCCTAATAGATATTGACATAAAATAACTTCCTCCACATTTAGAATCACCTTTTTCACAAATATTCTTCCTTAAAAGTCCATAAAAGTCATTAAATAGGCTAGAAATATGGCCAAATGACACTTTTGACACATGAAACATGGTAAAGGATGAATTAATGACTTAGAGACACCTTAAGACTCCTAAATGACCATATTATGAAATTTAAAACATAAAATGAGATTTTTACCATGTTTGACTAGGCTTGACCAACTTTGACCTTAGTTGACTAGGGCAGTATAAGGGAGATAAGCGTAAACCCAAGCTAGAGGAGGATAAGTAAGATGCTTAAAAACCATTATGAGACCCTTATAGAACATGTATAAACTTGTAAAAACTTTAGAAATTTAGGTGTTGACAAAATTTGACTAAAGGTCAAAGTTGGCCAATAGTAACATGATGAGCCAATCTAATAGGAACCTTCTCCATGAGTATGCTGAGCTTCATGAGATCTAAACCATATAGTTACACCTACAGGCATCACTCTAAAGTGCAAAATGTAGTCAAGTTTCTAAAACTCCTCACAATCTACTTTTTGAAGGAACTAGTCTTGGAATTTGATGTTTTAAGGGGTCAAAACACCAAAAAAATAACTAAAATGTTATGTAGAGCACCTTTGAAAATTTTAAAAGACACTCAACACTTCATTTTTACCTAAGAAAATAGGGGAGTGCCCTTTGTTTTATATTAGATAGAGGGCACTCCCCTCAATGAGAACTCTGATATATTTTGAGGAAAGTAAGTGATGAGATGAGAAAAAAATTGAGTAAGTCCTTAAATTATGTTTGAAAAGTTAAAACATATCTATACAAGCATGAATAATCAAGAAAGAAAGGATAAATCTCAACAAAATACCCCAAACCTTCAATCATGCAGGCAAATTTACTAGATAGGTTTTTAACCCTATACCTAAATAATGATTCATCTTAATTATATCATGAATTAAACATATAAATGTATTATATCATGTATACAAGCCTATGCTAGATTTGTAGAGACTCATGGTATGCAGAGAAGTTGTCAAAAAGGTCATTCTTGGGCTTAAATTGTAGGTAGACTCAGGAAATTGAAGCTTAGTGCCCAATTTAAGATTCACTTACACTTATAGACCTAATAATGGTTTCTACTTTATTTTTATTTTTTGAGAGGTCAAAATGGAGGTGTATAGACTATTTAGATGTAATAAAATCAAATAGGATGACCTAAAACATAGAAGTTATAGGTAGGCCAATAGAATGAGGCTTAGGCTAAGACCAAATGGAGGAGTCACTCACAATATTATCATGATACAAACATTCCTATGAATTGGAACATGTTATTGGGGGTTAATATAGAGGTGTCCAAGCTATTTGTGTGTAGATAAAACCAAGAAAAGTTATTTTGGACTTCAAAACCACTTAGACTTGTGTAGAATGGTGGAAATAAGCTCGATTAGGTAGGTTTGATCACTCATATTTAACCCAAGGTTTTAAATGTAAGTACAAGTAATTTGGAGATGTTATCAAGGTCCTTGGACACCACCTTTGTGGAATTTTTTGGTAGCTTGGATGCCCAAACTTTATGAACAATCTTTAGGACTAAAAATAGGTTTAAAGCCCTTGCCTGAGACTAGTTTGGAGAAATGGAGTTGTATAGCTAATCTCATGAGCTATTTTGTCTAGGATGGTTATTGAAACTTTTATTGGACTCCTTAAACCTTCTCCCCATACTTTTGGGTTGTACGAACTTGTATAGATGGGGGTAGAAATAGTGTTTTTCTCACCATTTATTATTTTTTAGGTTATAGAAGGAGTCAATAGATGAAAACATATTTGGATGAAATATTAGGAATTAAGATAGCTAACCATATTAATTTCATTCCCTGAATCAATTCCTAAGGCCCCTAACTAAGTGATTCATTTTAGTGAGTCAAAATTGGCCTATTGGACAAGCTAGTGAAGAAGATGGAAAACTTCAAGTGAACTGAATTTAATGTGTCCTTGATGATTATAAGGCCATGGAGGGTCTTTAAACTTATCATTATATCCTTCCCATATATTTTCATGTACAATTGAAGGCATTTTGGAGGCCAAGTGTGTAGGGTGCATGACAAGAGTTTTTTTTTGGAATGTAGATTATGATGGCTCACTTTTAGAGGTTTCTAGAGGACCAAGCATACAAACAATGGATGGAGAGGAATGTATAATGTCCCTACCATGAATTAAAATCATAAAAATTGGTCCTAATTAGTTATTGGATGTTCAAACATGCCTAATCATGAAGGCATTTTTTCTATGTAAAATGGGGAGTTTTATTGCACTTTCCATCAAGTTTGTGACTTGGGTTGCACTTGTAGCTCTTAAACTTGCATGGTTCATCCCATGTCCTTGTAAAATTCAAAAGTAACTAGTTATATCAGCTTGACAAGTGTCCTTGTGACCCTTGGACTTCTCTTCTTCCCTCTCTCTCTCTCAAGTTCTATAAGAACTAGCCATTTTGGCATTGTATGGGATGATCCATTTGAGTATGGTGAAGCCTTGATCATTTTTATACCTTTTTATCAATAAAATTATTAAGTGTTACATATTTCATGACTATTCATAGTGTCCTTTACTTGAATATTAAATTTTCTTAGTGAAGACTATAGAATCCTTAGTAAGTTGTCACTTTCTCTCACCTATTTACAACTTCTTCTTTAAGGGCATGTGAAGTGTTCCATGAGATGTTCATGGTTTAAGTGAGTTATAAAATTGATCAATGCCCTCATAGGCCTCTTATCTAGTCCTCTTAGCTTTGCACATTCATCCATAACCTCATAATGAAACATTAATTCAAAAAAGATTTAGATTGGAAAAGTGCATGTTTTGGTTAGTTTTTTGGTCTCAAGTGTAGCATACATATGGTTGGAATTCATTAGTAAATTTAGTGTATCACCTCCCTTAGATTAGTTTTCTTTTATTTATCCTTCTCCCTTTTCACGCCCCAAAGTTGTTAGTATTTGCAATCTTAAGTGGTACATCAATCGAACTAGCCCTATCTAGAGACTCACTTCATTCCTTAGGCTACCCACAATCCTAGAGGTGATTACATTGTTCCACTTGGATGAGGAGATATTTTCATCCCCTAAAAGTATGAAAATCTAAGTGACAATAGTTTTTGGCATGCCTGGTGGGACTCTTGTTCCAAGAGTTGGAGGATTTTCAATGTTGTCCTTCAACACATCAACCTTTGGAGGAATTTATTCAAACATCAATGGTGACTCTAAAGCTATATTAGCTGGTCAAGTATCCTAGGTGATCATTTTAAGATTATTGGTAACATGTTATTTTATGTTCTTATTTCCTAATTAAGTTTCATGGTTGACCTTGGTGTTGAGTACAACTTCACACAAGTTAGTGAGACCTTCCAAGATTATGGCATTCCCTATAAATATGAGCAAGTTCTTAACCAACCTTATCATGAAGTGTATCAGCCCAAATATGGTTACTATTAACCTCAATATAATAATATCTATCCCATACATGATTTGTACTAGTCATATATCCCACCTTCTCCATGTCTTGCTCATAGTCAACCTAGCCACTCCTTAAGCTAACCCATTTCCACCTTCAAGAAGACACTCTTAGACTATGAGAGATATATGTTAGAGCTTGATAGTCTTAGGGGATGTGGAAAAAATATTATTAATTATTACATACATCAATTGAGAAATTCATTAGAGTTAGTCAAGAGGGAGTGGACACCTATTGAGAGAGCCAACTGGAAAAGGCTTACAAGTGAGATGTTAGATGTGAGTGGTTTAGTCTCTTCCTTAGAGGATAGGCTAGAATTTCATGAAAGGAAGCCTCACCAAACCTATCATCCTTATTTTACACTTATATAAATTTACTATCAGTCCTACGTGGTTCCCACACATGAACCCAATCAACCTTATCAAGGCCATCCTTTTCCAATTCAAGTGGAGGAAAGAGTTGAGAAGAATAACCTTGTGTTTGAAGTAAACCTTGATAGGAAAATTGAGTTGGAAAATATGCATATTAAAAAGTCCATTTTGGAAGAAAAATAAGTGGATTCCAAACCCTCATTTCCCTCTCACATTGTATCCCCAACTTTAAAAGAGACCACTAATCCTAATAACCCAAGTTAGAATAAGATAGTGGAGTCATGGGGAAAGAATGGGGAGAAAAGTCTTGAAAAAGAATGTGAAATTGAAGAGAAGCTTGATCTTATAAAAACACCTCCCACACTTAATCAAGAAGAGAACTCAAGTAATAAGATCCTAGGTTGGATGAAAAAATTAGAGTCATAGGGCAAAAAAGAAGATAGAAGAATTGTCAAAGAGTGTGAAGTGGAGAGTAGAGTTGATCCTTTACAAGTCCCTCCCACCCTTCTTCAAAAGATTCTTGTATTCCATGGTATCCATAATGTACACCTAATCCTCGTGATGATTCATATGAGCTTCAATAAAGAATTTTCCAAGAGGATCTAGTCAAGAAAATTGAATAGTTAGATTCAAAGATGAAATTGCTAAGTCAATGTGTGATGGAAGGTTTAGACCCACAAGAAGATTCTATGCCTAAACACACACAATTTCACCTCCTTCAAGAGTTTTCCAAAGTTTATTAAAATTTTAATGAATTATATTTCAATTGGAAGGAAGAAATTCAAGTTATCTCATTCTAAGATCTGCCTTCCCTTACTCAAGAGCTCCTAAAAAAATCTCTTACTTTTCATTCTTAGCCTGATTTTGAACTCTATATTCCACCTCCACCAAATATTTATTTTTGTCCTCATTCCATGAAAATTTGATTTTATGGATCTATGGTGTGGGAAACTAAAGAATATCAGATGGTTGAGGGAAATTTAGAATTCCTACTTGAAGATAATGTAACTTCTTGGCAGCCTCATTGGGCTAAGTCATCGGATTTCAAGATGCCTAGTCTTGGTATCACTAGAAAGGAAATGGAAGATATTGCAACCATTTAAAATAAAATTCATAATATGATAGTTTAAATTAAAATTGAGATCCTTTAATAGGCCCTAAGTGATGAAGAAGAGGTTAGTTCTTGTGTTGAATCTCCTTGTTGGGTTGATGATGAAGAATACTTTCTTTGTGTTGAAAATCTTATCTTAAGAGAACAAAATGAATAAGAGAAATTCCAATTCATAAATGATCAAGAAGACCTAATTAGTGATAATGAGGAATATATTACCATAGGTACTCCCTTTTATGAACAAAAAGATAATCCATAATATCTTATCTCCATATTTGAGGGTATGTGTATTCATGAAGCTAACTCTAATGCATCCATTCTTGAGGAGTACATCCATGAGGAAGGTGGCCAAGACTTGAATAAATAACTACATGAGGAAGACTCCATGATTTATCATAAGGTTATGGATGACCATTCCAAGATTAAGGAGGAGATGGATCTAAATAAAGAAGAGGACAAGGATGATTGGCATCTACAAATAGAGATCTTTCAAGAGCTTAAAGAGCTTTACCAAATTGAAGGCCAAGTGACAAGGTGAATAAAGAGTCTTCTATGGAGGATAATGACAAATATTGATAATAATTTTCTAAGCTCCTTGATGAGCTAGAACTTACAGTTTAGAGGAAGCCCAAACTTGTTGAGAGCACTATGGAATACACAAAAGTATGCCTTATTGAATCACCATTAGATATCATAGTTGAAGGATCACATGACAAAGTTGAGGCTATTTGGATATAATAGGAGTTCATTTCCTTGGTCAATTTGTTTTGATATACTTGGTTATAATTGGATATTATGCCAATGAAGTTGGAAAACATTGTGAAAGAGTTTGAGGCATCAATGCAAGAGATCAAAAGGCTACATGCCTAATTCAATCCTCCATGTCATGAAGAAAGAATAGTCTCAATATTTTCTTCTGATCCAAGGTGAGGTATGATAACTGTTATTTTTAAATAGTATTTCTTTATTTACTTCCCATAAGTTCCTTGAGCATATGTGTGTGTCTTGTGTGTTTGCTTTCTTTATTGTGTGTGTCCTTTTCTTTGTATGGTTGAGGTAGTCACTGGTTGGTCATATATTAATCAAGGTTTCTATTCATTGGTCAAAGGTTTCCTTGTTTTTCCAGGTCCTTAGATGAATCCATAAGCCAAATGGACTGACAAGGCTCTTGGTATAGTTATTATAATAGTCATACTACCCATATGAGTCACCAATTTATCTTTTTAGTCAAATTGGGGCACCCCAAGGTAAAAAATTGAGTTTCATGTGTTTTATGGTGTCTGATATCTTGTCATGAGGTGAATTATAGGTTAATTGATGTCAAATAATGTTATATTAACTTTGGTCAATTAGTTTTTATGTCCATTTATCATTTTTAGGTCATTTGAGGGGTCAAAATAACACATTTAATGCTTTGTGTGGGTTTATTTGGAAATGTGAAATTGTCAAAACATGATGTCATTACCCATGTTTCATTAGAAGTCTTATATTACCATTTGTAACTAAAATATAATAGGTTGTTTAGAAGAAAGTTAGTTTTCTTGGAAAATAAAGAGAAAGTGGCACTTAACAACCTCCTTGGGAAGTGTGCCACTTGGAAAAAGTGTAAATATGACTATTATTATTCCCCACACCCATATAAAAATTTGGAGTGATCTAAAAGTTTCTTTTCTAAGCCAAAACCATTCTATTCCTTTCTTGGCTTTCTAGACACACTAAAGTGACTTGTAGGTTTTTGCTCAGTACTGACATCAAAAGTAGTTTCAGGAAAAATGATTTTGGAACATTTTTTACACTAATATAAATTAATTTTCATATCTAGAGTTTGAATATTGGTTAACTATGCTTTATGAACCATCACTAATAAGTTGGCTGTGCTATTTTGATAGCTATTTCCTGCACCCTATAGGTTTTACTCAACTTTTGTCAAATCCATACAAACTAATTGGTTATTTTATCTCCAAAATATTTATACTTCATTATCACATGGTCTACATTCATGGTTTTAGGTTACATGGTGTTTAGATGAGCAAATCGGCCTATGTTGCAAGAGAGTGTCACCATGTGCAATTTTAGCTAAAGTGTTTCTTGTTTGCTCAGTGTGTTCTCCTATAGGGTCTCATATAGCTTTTAAATGATGTTATATATGTCTATAAGTCATGTGGTCACCTTATTCCATGTTTTGGTTTCGTCATGTCATCTCTTGGGTTGTTTGCAAGCTTGTCTTCCTTCATTGTTAGCCTCATGCTTAGCTTCACTTGCATTCACGTGGTTGGGATTTTTTATCTTGTTCTTGGAGTCTTATTCATGATGAATCAGTTTTTTATACCATTAGGAGTTGAATAAAGTTAATTTTTATGCTTGTGAAAAGGTTTTAATGTTATAACATGCTTAATTCACCATGTTAAACAGTTATGTGATTCCTTTGCTTGCTATATTCCATGTGTATACAAGTGATATTCAGGTTGAAAAAGGTGTATCTAAGTTTTTTTCAAGGTTTCCAAGCATAGAGGCTATGTTTTTAAGTTGAAAATGCATTTTGAGTTATTTTAAAGCCATTTCCACCATGTTTTGCCACATCTCATACCTTCACTATCTACACACAACCAAAACTTGTGAAAATATTGACATGTACTCCAAATTATTAGAGATTATAAAGGTGTGTTATGGTGTTTAATTGGATCATATTATACTCATATTCATGAGATAAGGTGGAAATTCCTTTATAAAGTAGTGATTGAATTTTTATTCTTTTAGTCCCTGAAAATGGAAAACAAAGAGCAAGGGGATTATTGTAAGCATCTTAAAATATGATTTTAAGGTTTTAAAAAACATATAGATTATTTAATCTCATATTAAATAATATGGAGATTCTACATGCCAAGAATAGAGGTCAGAGGATGATGGGAAGGTGGTGATTTGAAGCCTCAAATATGCCTTAAAATGCACTGAAAAACTTCAATGATGTCTACATGCCTGTAGGGGTAAATGACTTTTTTTTACCTTAAAGAAATTTTTTTAGAAAAACATATTGAATGGGGTGATCATACTAGTTAAATGAGGCAAAATGAAATCAAAGACATCAAGAAAAGACTAGTACAAGGTTCTATGATCCCCATGGCTACCCACAAGCTCCCACACCTCCACCTATGGGGGTTAGGCAACATGGTATTCAAAAAAATGGCTTAACATGGAATATATGTGATGTATTAAGCATATTAATAATGAATTAGAGCATAAAAATGGATAGGTAAGGTCCAAGATTCAATTAATACTTCTAAATGCCATACCAAACTCAAACAAAACATGAACACCTACAAGTAGAGGAAGAAAAGAAGGTGTCTCAGTTAGCTAGGTATGGAGACAAAGTTATGTTTACTAAGAATATGTTATTTGGTTTCAAAAATATAAAAATACCTCTAAACAACATTACCAACTCTAAACTACAAACCATATACACTTATACCCTGTTGTAGGTGACTGTAGGTGAATAATGATGTGAAAAGTGTGCCTAAGTGGTGACCTAGGGACATCAAGATGAAATAATGGGTAAAATAAATATAAAATAGTAATATAAACCTTATTAATTTTCAAAGACATGTATCCAAGGCTTAATTCAAATATAGACATCTACAACAGGGTTAAATTGCTAAGAATCTCAGGTCAAAGGACATGGAGGATTAGGTTGTGAGTTTAAATTACATGTGTAATAATTGGAAAGGGTAAAATGATGATAAAATATAATAAGAACCTTATCCATGAGAATAATTATCTTCATGAGCTCTAAACCCTATAGTTACACCTACAAGCATCACTATAAAGTGCAAAACTCAATCAACTTTCTAGAACTCCTCACAATCTACTTTTGGACGGAATCGGTCTTAGAATTTGATGTTTTGAGGGGTCAAAAAAAAAACCAAGGACTAAAATTTTATGTATATGAATTTTTTAAATTTTAAAATAAATTCAAAACTTCATTTTTACCTAATAAAATTGGGGAGTGTCCTCTATTTTGTCTCAGATATAGGGCACTCTCCTCAATGTAAACTTTAATATATTTTGAGGAAAGTAAGTGATGGGATGAGATATAAGTTGATTAAGTCATTAAAGTAGGTTTTAGAAGTTGAAAAATATCTATAAAAGCATTAATAATCAAGAAAGAAAGGATAAATCTCAAAATATTACCCCAGACCTTTAATCATACAGGCATATTTACTAGACAGATTTTTAGACCTATACCCAAATAAGGAGTCATCTTAATTATATAATGATGTAAAAATATAAATGGATTGGATAATGTATATAGGGATATGTTATATTTGTATTGAATCATGGTATGAAAATAAGTTGTCAAAAGGTCATTCTTGGGCTCAAATTTTAGCTAGACCTTTCAGGCAATTGAAGCTTAGTGCTTAATTGAAGAGTCACTTACACTTATAGACCTAAGCATGGTTTTTAATTTGTTGTATCTTGTTTGGGAGGTCAAAATGGAGGTGTATATACTATTTATATGCAATAAAATAAAAAAGGATGACCTAAAACATAGAAGTTATAGGTAGGCCAATAGAATGAGGCTTAGGCCAAGACCAAATGGAGGAGTCATTCGCAATCCTAGCATGATACAAACATTCCTATGAATTTTAAAATGTTATTGGGGTTAATATAGATGTGTCCAAGCTATTTTTGTGTAGATAAAACCAAGAAAAGTCATTTTGGACTTCAAAACCACTTAGACTTGTGCAGAATGGGGAAAACAAGCTCGAATAGGTAGGTTTGATCACTCATATTTCACCTGAGGTTTTTCATGGAAGTCCAAGGAATTTGGAGATTTTATTAGGGTCCTTAGACACCACATTTGTGGAAATTGTTTGCAGCTTGGATACCCAAAATTTATGAACAATCCTTAGGACCAAAAATAGGTCTAAAACCCTTGCCTAAGACTAGTTTGGAGAAGTGGAGTTGTATAGTTAATCTAATGAGATAGTTTGGTTAGGAATGTCATTGAAAATTGTATAATAATATTTTAGTATTCTTACCATACTTTTGGGTTGTATGAACTTGTACAGATGGAGGTAGAAACAATTTTTTTCTCACCATTTTTTGTGTTTTGTAGGTTCTAGAAGGATTCAAGAGATAAAACCATCTTTGGGTGAAATATTAGGACTTGAGATAATTTTAAATATTAATTCATGCCCTTAATCAACTCCTAAGGTCCCCAACCAAGTGATTCATTTCATCCAGTCAAAATTAGCCTATTGGACAAGCTAGTGAAGAAGATGGAAAAATTCAAGTGAGTTGAATTTAAGGTGTCCTCAATGATTCTAAGGCCATGGAGGGTCTTGAAACTTATCATTCAATCCATCATATAGTTTTTCATGGACAACTAAAGGCATTTTAGAGGCCAAGTGTGCAAGGTGCATGAAAAGAGTTCTTTTTGGACTACAGATGATGATGGCTCACTTTCAGAGGTTTTTATGAGACAAATACTATAAATAATATATGGAGAGGAATTTATGATTTCCCTATCCTATATTACAATCATGAAACCTAGTTATCATTAGTTATGGGATGTTCAAATAGGTCTAATCATTAAGGTAGTTTTTCTATGCAAAATGGGGAGTTTATGCCTCTTTCTATCAAGTTTGTGACTTGGGTTGACACTTGTATCTCATGAAATTTCATGGTTCATCACATATCCTTCTCAAATTCACAATTAAATTATTAAATCACCTTCAAAAGTGTCTTTGTGAACCTTGGACTTCTCCTCTTCCCTCTCTCTCTCAACTTTTATAATAACTAGCCATTTTGGCATTGTATGAGATGTTCCACCTGAGTATGGCAAAGCCCTACTTATTTATATACATTTTGATCAATAAAATTTCTAAGTGTTACCTCTTCTATGACTATTCATAGTGTGCTTTACTTGCATATTGAATTTTCTTAGTATAGACTATGGATTCCTTAGCAAGTTGTCACATTCTCTCACCTATTTTTAGTTTCTTCTAATAGGGCATGTGAAGTGTTCCAAGAGATTTTCATGGTTTAAGTGTGTTAGAATATTCATTATTTACCTCATAGGCCTCTTGTCTAGTCCTCCTAGCTTTGTACATTCGTCCATAACCTCATAATGTAACATTGATGCAAGAAAGATATAGATTTGAAAAGTGTATGTTTTGGTTAATTTCTTGGTCTCAAGTGTATAATACATATGGTTGGGAGTAATTAGTCAATTTGGTGTATCACCTCCCTTAAATTAGTTTGATTTTAGTTATCCTTCTCCCTATTCACCCCCCCTGAATGTTAATAATAGTTACAATCCTAAGTGGTACATCAAGGGAGCTAGCCCTATTTAGAGACTCACCTCATTCCTTTTGCTTTCCATAATCCTATAGGTGATTCCATTATGCCACTTGAATGAGGAGAGATTTTCATCTCTTTAAAGGGTGAAAATCCAAGTGACAATAGTTAACAATATATATCTAAAGTTCAAGATGAATTCATTTTATTCATATAAAGTGTTCATTTTTAATGAGTTAAAATGAAACCAATATTTATTAGATATCAAATTCAACACCATGGATATATCTTAGCTCTTCATTTCACTCTTTGACACACAAGAAGAAGATATGGGCATTGGTCTAGCCTTAAGGAAAACCTTTCATCATGATCTTAACCCATTTGAATTAATAGATTCTACTAAATCAATATATTCATCCCCAATAAAACATAATAATCACAAACTCAAGCCCAAACACTTCAACATCAGTTATGAGTTTTCGATTTAAATATATTCATTAAATTTCAAACCTTTCTGCAACTAGATGAAATCATGCTCAACATTTTTAAAAATTACAGTAAAGGTGATATCTATTTGTTGAAATACATGAAAATATACATCAATCCGAACATGATGTATTGAAAAATAGGGTTTCTTGTGAGGGGAAAATGTTTGGCATCCTATAAGACAAAGGTACCACCAATTCACCTAGACACATGGGAAAAATATAATAGGGGATCAAGGGGGATTCCCACTAGGACTATCCAAGATTATGTAGTGTGAATTATTGTATAATTAATCACCAAATAGTTTTGGAAAAACACTCAAAATTCTAAGCAATCCACCAAAGGTGTCATCGACATTACCTATCAAATGTTAAGGCTAAATCAGGATTTTAATTGGCTAAAATTTTTAGCTTCAAAACTCATTACAAATATTGATAAGGTTGTCAATGGAACATCACACCCATTTTAATACAAGTTATTATTACTTATTTAATTCAATAAATTTATGTCTCATAAGGAACAACCAATATTGATTAATATTTCTAGTCCACAATAGAGTTTGCCAATATTACTTAAACCAAGATAGGACAATATTATACATAATTGGGATAGTTCAATGCTTGAAAACTAAAATTTTTGGATGGAATCACTCTTCAACCATAAATACCCATAGATATAACATAATATATTTTAAAACATGTTATGGTGACAAACTACATGATGGCATTTAGATCAAAGTGCACGAGTTCCCAAAGGCACCCATCACATCTTTACCTTTCTTCATTACTATGCTCAATGCACAAGATGAAAAGTTGTGGTAAATATTTTTGGCTGAAAATTCATTACCTCCATATGATCCATACATCTAGGGTCATATAAACCATTTTAAAAAAACTATAAGACACCAATAAATGTAGGCATAAATAGTGCCTTAATCAAAATCAACCCCATCACAAACTACTACTGACAAAAAGAAAGCATAATCACAAAGAGCCTCTCAACCTATAATAAAGAAGAGGATATGAAACACCAAATATTAAATGGATAATAATAATTTACCTATATTTTAATGTGATCTTATATAGCTAGGAAACTAAGAGAAAGGATTTTTAAAATTTATGCTCACAAACATAGGTAATGACATCTATGATCAGGAAGAAGAAAAAAATATTTTGGAAGGTAGTATGCACTTGCCAAATATAGAACCACATAAATCAAGAATTTTGGGTTGGAATTACAAAACCTCCACCTTACATAATAATTGATACGATGTGGAAAAATGTAGATCCTAAGTGTTGGCAAGATAAATTTATTCAATCAAATCTAGGGGCAAGGTCTTCAAGAGTGTACAAAGCCTTCAAATAATAGTTAGATCCAAGCACATGATATATAGAAGTGAAATTTATTTCATAATAGGATGAGATTATAAAAGTACCTTTAGTGCATAAGTAAAGGAACCATACCATTCCAAAATTTTCACCATCAATTTGGGAATGTATGATATCTTTTATCTGTCCTCTCATAGTCAAGGAAGTTCAACCAAAATAAGCCTCAGCTCTGGTATCCCACCAATAAGAAATAAACCATGCCTAAAAAATTTTAAATAAAAAAATAATTACATCTTCTAGGATAAATTCCTTAGCAAGGAAGCACAAAGTGGTGGATTCACCTACTTCATTTTTTCCTTCATAATAATAGGCAAAGATCACAACTCTAGATCCACTTGTGCCCCAATAGCTAGCCAAATAAGAATATATCACAACCAAATAACAAGTTATAAAATCATAAGTTGAGGTATAAAAGGAAAGGAATGCAACTTCAAATATGGCTTGCAAGGAAACAAGGAGGAAGACAAAAGGAAGAGGTGAAGTGTAAAGCTATTGAAGATGAGAAACAAAAGAAGTAGAAAGAAGAGTATAACAAGAATAAAAATGAAGAATAGATTGCACATAAGTGAAAGGAGGAATTAAAGGCCCCCAAAAAATGTAGTAAAAAAATTAATATAAATAATAAAAAAGTGTAAAGAATAAGAAACAAAAAATAAAGATGCAAAACATGTAATTAAAGAGGCATAAGCAACACAAAAAAGTAATGTTGAAGTTGAGGAAACAACTAATCAACAAGCAAAAAAATTAAAGGAAGCTCTACATAGATAAGAAGAATAAATAAATAATCAAGCTCATGAGAAAGAGGCCAAGGATAGGGTTGAGGAAGATGCTAAAGTGAAGGATGATGCCAAAACTAAAGTAGAATTTGATTCTAAAGCTAAGGTAGACATAAAACATATCATAAAACAAAAAATCACAATACAGTCCACAACCATGGGTTTGATACCTAAATCCTATAAACCACATGATACCTCATAAGGCTTAGGGTCCACATGGCTTAGAGTCAAAATGAGGGGATGTGTAGGAGGAGGAATCTCAACCTAAGAAACAACTCCCCAACTAATGATTGTTGAATAATATTCCAACCTCCACTCATAAAATAAATTTCTCTCTACAAATAACACAGATCAAGAAGGCACCTGCCACAATTAAAAATTCAAGTTTGGCTCTAGATAAAATAGTGAGAGAAGAATCTATCAATGTTTACCAAATCCCTCTATCTAAACAAATTGAAGGGGTGACTGCATATCATGAATTTATCAAATAGAAGGCTTCAACCTTAGAGCAAGAAGTATCTCAAATATAAGAGGAAAATGTATAACTACACCTCTGTCTCACCAAGGTGAATCAATTTATTGATAGCATTTATTCTAAATTGGTCACTCAAGTTTTGGGTGACCAAGTTATGTCTGAAGATAATCAATTATTAACTCTCTTATTGTAGCTCACAAAAGACTAGATCATTGAACATAATATAAAATAGCTTCACACACATGGTTAGAACATCAAGGTAGAGATTGAGGTGATTTTTAAATTTTTGTAAGAGTATGAACATGTTTCAGATATGGATGCACTCAAATATTAATAATATATCACATGAGGGATGCTTGATTGGAAGTAATAATTGAATAGTTCATGGGGTAAAGCCAAACAAGAGTTTTATAAGGTGAAATAATAATAATAATAATAATAATAATAATAATAATAATAATAATAATAATAATAATAATAATAATGGAGGATGAATTAGATACATTAGACACACAAGACATTGTACTCAAGAAATCACTTAAATCAAGAGACAATGTCATGTATAAGCTAAAAACTTGGAAAAATGACATGCTACATAATACATTTATGGGCACACAAATGTAGAGGCATGAAAATCACCTAGAATAGATATCTAAATAAATCCAATTAAAAATGTCAAATGATAGGTCTCCTCTTACCATCACAAAAGGTGAAAATATCTATAATCTAATGGTGTGCCAAATCCCATTATGCAAAATGGTCAATAGGGTGTGGGAAGTCCTCACTAACTAGATGATGTACAAAAAGGGCTTGACACATTTAGATAGATCCATCATAGACATCATCTAGGAGACAAAGTTCATCCCTTCAAACTAGCTTCATTAGAGAAATATGTCACAAATTTATAGTTAGTGACTAAACCACAAGAACAGCCACCATCACTAGAGGCTCCAACAATAATTTCTTATTCATCAACTCAAAAAGAATCATCATCATAGATTCCTCAAATAACTCCAACGTAGTCCATGCCACCACCTTCTATGTAGGTATTACACACATTTTAGTTCTTAACTTTTAAAGAGTTTTTTAG
The DNA here is from genome assembly GCA_037957365.1 of Torreya grandis. Taxonomy (NCBI): domain Eukaryota; kingdom Viridiplantae; phylum Streptophyta; class Pinopsida; order Cupressales; family Taxaceae; genus Torreya; species Torreya grandis. Next base: position 947,387 of record JARHVA010004977.1, read on the forward strand.
TTGATAAGATTGAAACATTAGGATTAGGACCAGGTTGGTTGAAAATTCATAAAGGTAGGCCGCCTAGTTATGATAGTCTATTTAATACCCACAAGGGTGGTAGACTGGTATGCTACTTAGTTAAAAACTAGAAAAGGTAGCTAAGTAGTACATGAGGGGTGAAAAAATGTAAACAAAACCTTTAGTGATAACTATGAATAATGATTTTTGTTAGATCCTTTACAATAGGAAACTCCTCTAGATCTAATTTCTAGTACACTTCTTACAACTTTCTCTTGGGATGACGAAATGATTCAATTCTGAGAAAGTGTTGGTAGTAGAATAGAGATGTAAAATCATTGTGTAATGTTTTATAACAAGTGTGTATTTTGCACCATTTTTTGTATAACAAGTGTGCATTTCACACCATTTTGTAGATAGTATATTATCTATTTTTGTATGCATCTATCATTGAATATCAAAAGTATTCAAAATGTGAAGTGTCTACTTTTGGAAAGTAGCAGATCATTGCAATGTGAAGTGAAAAACTCTTTGGAAAGCTATATAAATATCACCCAATTGTACTGAAAAGGGTTTCTAAATATAGAGATCAATATAGACATTCAAAAATGGTTTTCCTTTATGTTTTCTTGTGTTGCTTGCCTATAATTAATTTTTTGTTAATTTAATTTATTTGCTATGAAAACTACTATTTTTTGAGTTTAATATATTTATGAATCATGTTAATTAAGTTATATAATGTTCTTGTATTAATATAAAATTTATATGCAAGTCCCATTTGTCTGTTTCTACATTCCTCTTCTCACAATTATCCCCTATTAGCATGTTCTTATGGGTTTTATAGGAACCTATGCTAACAACACACTATCATATAAGTATTATCCTCCACCTTATTATTCTAGTGTAGCATCCTATTCCTAGTTTCATAATGCACTTTTTATAATTGATTTGTTGTTTTTATGTTTTCCATGGTTTGTTGGTGTTAACACTTGTTCTGGTCTATTTAGGTTGGATTTTTCCTTTGGTAGGGATTTTGAGCCATGAATACCAACTATCTTCCTTAATTTGTAACTTTTTATAAATTGACATTTTATTGGAGTGTTTCAATAGTAAAATTAAGAGTTTTCATGAATGTTGGAGTTTCAAATGTTTAAATTTAATTTTGATGATTTTTTGACCACAAAAAGTCTAAAAAAATATTTATTTAACATCCAATTGGATAGAGGGTAGATATTACAATATTTGGGTCTAATTGTAGTACAATTTTAAAAAAAATCCATAAATGACATGTTTGCAGGAAATTAAATCATTAAGTAATGTGAATTAATTAATAGGCAAGAATAATGATAATATGATTTTAAATAAATTTAATGTTCCCCCACATATGTAAATTCATTATTATTCAAAATAAAGTCTAATTGTGGTGATGGAATCACTTGAACAAATGGAAAACATACAAAAATATGACAAACAATTATTTAGGGAAGTGACTATTGACTAGCTATATTGGGTTTTTCATCTCTTTGCCTAATTTTGTTATCTTGTTCAAGACAAGTTACATAGGTTTTGAATTTTATATTAATGCATGTTTTCTACCAAATCATGGTGTGATAGTTATCAGAGGTAGTGTTTGGGATACAATTTTCATGAATAAGGAAACTTTTTTTAATAGAATAAATAGTATTTGCCTTACATTATATTGATTAAAAAATTATTTTCTATCCATGTAGGATTTTTTTTAATTAGTGAATATTAGTTTTTTCTCTTTTTTTAATGAAGAGGTAACATATGGAATTTTTTATATTAGGATATAGTTTTTAGGAGAATATTATGTTGTCATTAATTAGTGGCAGTGTTTGTTCTTGGTCATGGGGAAGACTTATTACTATGTACATTCACATGATTTTAAGTGATTAATGTCTCTACCAATATTAAATGTTTTTTTAGATAAGGGTAAAGGTTGGTTTTTTCACAGGGGTCCATACCCTATTACAAGAGGGTCAAAACCCAAATAAGCATAAAAAACTAGTCTACAACAACTTAAAAAACAAAATCAATAGAGCTACTTCAAAAGAGGCCAAAAAGTAGAAAAAAAAGTAGAGAAAGTAGCTCAAAAAATAGAACACCTCGTTAGTTGTGAAATTTGTTGAGTGTCCTTTATCTCTTTAATGTTGTTATGCATGTTCTAGAGCCTGCTAGTCATGGTATTATTAGTGACCTTCCTAGTATGTTTCTAAATGTTGCCTCTACCTCCCTTATCTAAAATAGTAGTAATACCACTAATAATAGTATCTTGGGTACTAATGATCTCAACTATACCAAAATTAATATTATACAAATCAATTAACTTACTATAAAGGATATTAAATTTCTCACTCAAATTATGAATCTAAATCTGAGAAGTTTTAATATTATCCTCATTATAATCTATCTACTTCATCTTATTTTTATAATTGTGATTGAGAATATTCATCTCCTTTCTCACATCATTGACCAATATTTTGAGATTGTCCAACTCCTTATGGAAAAAATTGTGGTTGGCTTGATCTGAAGGGGTACTCAAGGAAAGAAGGCTTTAGACTACATTAGCCTTGTCACAATCAATATTGTTCCCTTATTTTGAGTGACTAAGAAGAACCCTTTTGTGGGGGTCATTGTACAAAAATTCAAAAATTCCCCTAACCCTTTTATGATTAGAGGAAAAAGGCAATGGGTTCTCAGGTGGATGGGTTAAGTAAGGATTGTTTCTTGGGGCCAAGTTTAAGAAGTGTATATGCAACAGTAATATAACATCTTAGTGAGAGGGAATGGCTAACCTCCCTAATTTAATTTTATGAATAGAAGTTTTTAGATAAGTTAGAAGAAATAATGAAAGACTCACCAAAATATGGTGCCTAACATGGTTCACAAAGACCAAGTGAAAGCTTTTGATTACATGGTGCCATGCATATAGACTTAGGAACTCCATAATGATCCTTGAAAGCTCATCCATCATAAACATATTAAATGTTATAGTTAGGTTTTATTGTTTATTTTTCATGTAAATTGTTTTGGATGTTTATTATCCCAAGTTTATCTAACATATCAGTCTAGGAGGTAATAATATCCTTTCATGTAAAAGGTTGAATTAGGTAGAGGTGAAATAAATTGGGTTTTTTTGGTAACTTAAATAATATTAAATGTTTATTTTTTTTCATGTTATTTGCAATGAAATATAATTTTTTTCTACTTTGATTAGAAACTTTGTTTATTTGAAAGTATTAAGTAGTATTTCCCTTTGGGTATGTGTTATTTGTGCTTGGTTGTATGGAAGACTTACTGCTAATTACATTTGTGTGATTTTCTATGATTGATGTCTCAATCATATTGAATGTGCCATCATTTTTACATATTATTATTCCCTATTCATGACAAATATTATCTTAGATCAACCTATAGACACATTAATTGGAATTTATTGTTAAAACAATGCACTTGTGACCAATTCTTATACCCACTTAGCTTATGCATCATTCCATGGTATTTTTTGTTAGCATTGAATCTCATGTTTGCTAGGGGTAGATGCACAAAGTTGGGGGACAAAAAAATTGACACAATGAAAAATACAAAGCATTTTATATAAAATGTTGTACGCCATTTTAAAAATGATGTACACCCTTGTTTTTAAAAACCAATGCAAAAATGATAGTGAGTCTATCCCGACCCTAAAGGGTATACACCCTTTACATTAAAAAGGACATACACCCTTTGTAATACAAAGGACACATGCAATTTGCAAAGGGTGTGAATATTTTCTAAAGGGTGTATGCCCTTTTTAGACTGCATTTTTTTTCCAATTTGAGTTACATTAAAAGACATGCATATATATATATATATATATATATATATATATATATATATATATATATATATATATATATATATATATATATATATATGTTGCAATTAGAGGTGGTTGTATAAGGGTGTTAGAGGATATATTTAGTAAAATAAATGTTAAGTGTAATAATATAAAATTAATATTACATTTTATATTCTTATAATTTAAATTTATTTTACTAAATATAACAAACTAGGGCCACTCAACATCTTCTAAAATTGATTAGAGAGTTCTAGGAGTTACCATTTAGAAGTTAGTTTTTTAAACTTTCATTCCAATAAATAATTAGTTTTTATAATTTTAGGATTAGAATATATAATTATAAATGAGGTGATGTAGAGGAATGTGGATAAGACATAAAAACATTTACTCATGTCTTTAGTTTCCATAACTGATCTCATTCATTGGTTATGCTTGTTCTTGATTGTCCTTGTCTCAATCTAGTTTTCCTCTTTTGATGAGGTCTTAATAGTTACTTTATATATGTACCTATTCATTTTAAATATTCAAATAAATTTATTTATGGAATTAACCTATTTAAGGACCCTTACTTTTGTCAGCTATCTCATTGCATTCCTTACTCTCACAAACTTCCCATTATGCTCCCACTACCTTCTTGTTAGGCTTTACACACTTAAGTCTCAAGGACCCAAATAATAAATTGGTATCAAGAACTTATTATTTAGTTTTGAATGATCTTAAATATTCATGTTCCATCTATTTTAACCCCTTTTAATTCTTGGATCACAACTTACCCTTTGTTTCTTCTCACCAGGCTTATTAGGTCTTTTCAAGGCTTGTAGCTTTCTTTTCAGTCTTTTCCATTTTATTGGTCAAATTTTAATCATATATAAAATTATAAAAATACCTTAGTACATATTTTAACACCATTAAAGTCCACCTAAAGTTATAAAAACCTTATTTTACTCTAATTGTCTTATCTCTCATTAGGATAGGCCTAATTAAGCCTTTTATGTCTCCTTAATAGACAGTTAAATTTTATATATGGATAGAGAACATACAACCCCAAAAACCATAAAATGTACTTAAAAATGTCAAGATCAACCAAACTACCAATTTTTTCCCATTTAGGATGGTGAAAACTCTTTATAATGGCTGAATCCTAATCCTAGGGTTTCTTACACCTGCACAGACTCGTGAGCACTTTAAATTCCATAATTTGGGACACACAATGTTTCAAATAGTCAAATCACTTGTATTAGGTATTTTTAAATTCCCTTATTATTTTTCATTAGTCTATATTTCTTTTTGCACTTGTCACTTATTTAAAACAATAAATATATAGCTAAATGTGCATACCTTGATGACTATTTAGGGTGTAGGCAGATAATAGGGGTTTATTGAGTACCAAAAGGGTTATATTACCATTTATACTTATTATTTAACATTTAAATTAATATTAAAACTTGTTAATTCTTTTTATTATGCATTAACAATCTCTTGCAAGGATTATATACTCAAATAGGGTGCTCACAGTCCTAAAACAATAATAAACATGTAGGAAATAGGGGTTTTATGGTGATAACATAAAAAATAAGGTTATTATTGTTTATTTTCATTACCAATCCTTATTACCTCTTCCATTCATGAAAATAATACATTAATATTATTCCCAGTCCTTGGTCAACATATAAATCATTTTCAATCCTCTAAAATAGGGTTTTTTCTGAACTGAGAAACAAGGTTTGAGAGTTACAACAGACTTGTAAAATGTATATGACCTATATAATCTCCTTTAAATATTTATTATAACAAAAAAAAATATCTTGTAATCACCATACTCTATTATCTTCACTTTCTCAACCTTCACTTATATATGTGGTACTCAACACACAAATAGGGTCTTATTGACTACACAATAGGGTTCTCTCCTTATGGAAAATGTGTATATAGATTATCACCTTCCTTATATTTAAATAAAAAATACTTATATATAAAGGGAATACACATTAATATATCAATAATCATCCCTTCACATATATATTTTATGTCTTAGAGACCTAATGACTGCCTCATTCTATGATTGTGACACCAACTTACAAGGCCTAATTGAATCAATGGTCCATTGTACTCTCAATATTACCTTATTTATTATGTTATCATAGATCTTGAGGTTTTTTAATTTATAAATTTATACAAGGATATATTCCACACTAAACTCCAACTCTGTTCTGAACAAGACATTCTAATATCTTCTTTTTAAGACTGCAACCTACAATCCTTCTTGGTTATCTCCACCAATCATTTAATAACTTGAAACTTAACATAAAGATGAATAAATACATGGAATAAAGGGCCTTATATGGTAATATAAATTATTCAAAACACTCAATACAATTAATAACATCAAATTACATGCTTCTTTATTCATTATGTTCAATAAAACATATAATTTTGATCCATCTGGACTATGTTATCATTCATGAGGAGTATTATAATTTATTCATTCTCAGACGCTTATCTATCTTCTTGGAGATTTATTATCCTATCTATTGTCAGGATCTACCAGCTCCACATAAGAGCACACATGATTACCTTTGTATAAGCAACTAAACATGGAATTTAACCAGAATGAACAAGTAACTAGAAATAAGAAATAACACAGAATATGAGAGACAATACCCAATTGTATTAATACTCTTCCAGAAGGAAATACAATAAAGAAGATGCCACAATATTCTTCCCACACCTCTCAGGCTTGCCACACCCAGTGTACAGTAATTCACCTTCAAGAGTTCACTCTCTCAATTATGGTCACAACACACAACTCAAACATAGAGTTATTGTTCACCTCCAACCAGCCAGTAACAATACTGCCAGTCCAACTAGTGCTCCACATACTCAAGGTCTGAGTACACATCGTACTCTAAGTAGATCTCACCTGATCTTACTACTTGTTGTGTTGCTGATCACCATGATCCTGCTGCCACCTGTAGATCAACCTGGTTTTGCACACCTACAAACCTAGACCTCACACACACACACACACTCCTACAAATCAACCGACCTTACTTACCATGTAGATCTAGCATGATCTTGCACACCTGAAAATCAAACTAGTCTTGCACACCTGTTGACCTAGATCATACACACCCGAAAGAACCCTTGTCCTTGCCTCACCAAGTCCTTATGATTCTCCCTTGGATAGAACCCTTCTATTTCTACAGAAGCCTTCTAGTTCTAAAATCTTACAATATAGCCCATGGGTATATTAAATAGCTCCCATACAAATAATAATTAGACTTCTAATTACAATAATTAGAACCACAGCTCCAAGACTAAAATTAGTCTTTACATGCAAATAATTGCTTAACAACTAATTGTTCGTGTAACTAACTGTTTTGGAATGCACAGGTGACCGACATCAATCCCTGTCTATCTAGAGGTGACCAATGTCAGCCAACTCTTGATCGATGTCGATTGCTACCTGTCCACCACTAACCAACGTTAGTTAGCCTAACCGACGTCCGTGACTGTGACACTCAGCAACCTCCATGTTTGCATTCGGGTGAAGCTTTTAGCTCCACAACCTAACAATATCCCACTTGGAGATAAATAGTTGCACCTGTACCTATACCTATACATTGTCTAATTTTGTTTCCTAGCTTGTATCCCTCTTCAAGCTCAATCTTGAAGACCAACCACCACAAATCTTGTGGTGCACCTCATGTCATCCAAGTAACCTACCGCATTCGCATCTACAAACCCATGTAGTAAAGAACTTGACCCTGCATAGCATGTGCACTTGCTATTGGTCCCTCTCAAATACTTGAGAATCCACTGAACTACCCTCTAGTGCTTCTTTCCTAGATTGGCTCCAAACTTACTGACAACTCCCACTGCGTGGGCAAACTCAGGTCTAGTACACATGTACTTAACCTCATCATGTGATTGGGGACACTATTCTGTGAACTTTCCATCCATAGGTGTGCATACTAGTTTTACATCTTGCATTTTGAACCATGCCACAACCTTATTCACACAATCATCCTGAGACAACACCCTGTCTCTAGGAATACTCATGTCAAGTATTTTCACTCCTGAATCCTTCCTGGCACACATCTGAGCTACCTTTACCTTTAGCTCAGAAAAACCCTGTATGTGACACCCTGCATCAAGCAAACACACAACATATAGTAACAAGATGATGTTGCAATCATCACCCAACCTAGTAAAGTAAACACAATGGTTACAATGACATTAACTAAAGCCATGCTTTGTCATCTACCTGTCAAACCTGTACCATTATCCTGGAGCTTCCTCAAGACCATATGACCTGGCCTTCTATCTCACTTGTGCATTTACTCTATTCTTTAACCTTGGAATCCATTCATCTCAGTGCTTTCATCCTAACTAGAAACTCTACCAAATCTACCATTTGGTTCTTCAAGGAATCACATTTCTGAGTCATGCCATGCTCCCACTATTTCCTAGATTTTACTTGCTCTGCTTCTTTAAAAACTTCTTGGTCCTTGACCATCAGTGAGCAACAAGTAGTGTAAAGAAGAGGAATAATGAATTTGAGGCTTACTTACCCTTTCAGTCCTCTACATGGGTGTCTAAGACTCCTTGACAGCTTGTTATCTACCCAAAATCTGTTCCAGTGACCGATGTTGGTCACCCCTCAGTCTGCACCCAATCGACGTCAGTTCCATGCGACCGACCTGACTACCGATGTCAGTTCCCTGACTGACATCAACGTCTACCTATGTCCAATATCACCAACCTTAGTCTACACCTGACTGATGTTGGTCCCTACCTGAACACCGATGTCAGTTTTCTAATTGTCGTCGGTCTCTATGTTTTCCTATGAGCAGTGACTTTTCCCTGCGAGCACCCTTTGGATCAAAAACTTGTCCAAACCAACCTTGCTTTGCTCAGAATCATCTATCCCCTTGAGCTAATCTCTATCTGTCATCTCCTCCAAGAAAACTAAGGCTTTCCAGTTCTTAATTTTGTCAAATATATCTGACTTCCTCTTAAGAACATGCATCTCCTTCTTACTCATGTGACCAAGCCTACAAAGCCACATCTTTATAATAGAAGGAGAATCAATAATATAAGTAGATAGATAAAGAGTACCTACTTTCTTACCACCTACTAATTTAAGTGCATCTACTATGAGAGTTACTATGCATCTCTCATCACCCAACTTTCCTAAAATTAGACTCCTCTTCAGATTGGGACCTACATGACACCATTCAACACCCATATGTTGCATGTCTGCAACTTCAGCTACACTTCACCTTTGCCAACAATTTGACAAGGCTCACCAACCCAATCTGGGGTTGCATGGAAAGTGGAAATAGAATCTAAAAAACAAGATTCCACTTTATCCAAGGAACATACAAGAGCATCATGTGCAACAATACCTGCAACATCTGCCTCTTCATTTCCTTCATGCTGATCTCCTACCAACCAGCACTCTTTTACCTACCCTTTCTTTCCATAACTCTATAATTGATTATTCTTCCTATTCTCTTTCATTCTCAGCTTAATTTCTTCTACCATTGCTATACTCCCACTCTAACAGAAATCCCTGTGAGTGACCTGTAATCAAAAACCACTTAACACACTCTAAAACCAAGGTTGTTAGTAAACCAAGATCTATAGCTTGTTAGTGATCCTAGCTCTGATACCAGTTGTCAAATTGGTATCACATGGAGAGCCTCCAACCAAGCTCTGATACTAGTTGTCAGGATTTACCAGCTCCACACAAGAGCACACATGATTACCTTTGTATAAGCGACTAAACACAGAATTTAACCAGAATGAACAAGTAACTAGAAATAAGAAATAACACAGAATATGAGAGACAATACCCAATTGTATTAATACTCTTCCAGAAGGAAATACAATAAATAAGATGCCGCACACTTCTTCCCACACCTCTCAGGCTTGCCACACCCGGTGTATAGTAATTCACCTTCAAGAGTTCACTCTCTCAATTACAGTCACAACACACAACTCAAACACAGAGTTGTTCACCTCCAACTAGCCAGTAACAATACTACCAGTCCAATCGAGTACTCCACGTATTCAAGGTTTGAGTACACACCATACTCCAAGTAAATCTCACCTGATCTTGCTACCTATTATGTTGCTGATCACCATGATCCTACTGCCACCTACAGATCAACCTGGTTCTGCGCACTTGCAAACCTAGACCTTGCACACACACACACACACAGACACACACACACTTGTAGATCAACCAACCTTACCATGTAGATCTAGCATGATCTTGCACACCTTTAGATCAACTTGGTCTTGCACACCTACCGACCTAGATCATACACACCCAGAAGAACCCTTGTCCTTACCTCACCAAGTCCTTATGATTCTCCCTTGGATAGAACCCTTCTATTTCTATAGAATCCTTCCAGTTCTACAATCTTACAATACAGTCCATGGGTCTATTAAATAGCTCCCACATAAACAATAATTAGAACTGTAGCTCCAAGACTAAAATTAGTCTTTACATGCAAACAATTTCTCAACAACTAACTGTTCATGTAACTAATAGTTTTGGAACACACAGGTGACCGACGTCGGTCCCTGTCTGTCTAGAGGTGACTGACGTCGGCCGATTTCTGACCAATGTCAGTTGCTACTTGTCCACCACTGACCGACGTCAGTCGGCCTAATCGATGTCTGTGACTGTGACACTCACAACCTCCATGTTTGCATCCGAGTGAAGATTTTAGCTCCACAACCTAACATCTATGCCAACCTCTCTCCAAAATGAATCTTTATTCCCCTTTTCAACATAGGATCTTTGGTTGATTATACCAATTTCTTTTTCATAACTACCTCAACGTGAGGTTTTGGAACTCATGACTAAAGTTAAATTTTCCCCTTATAGACATGTACATATATATGTCTTATAAAACTTATTACAAATATTTATGATCCTTTACAATAATATTCCATCTTGACCACCTTTGTATCATGCTTGGGCCATTCTATACTTAGTGACAACAATTAAATTTTCAAATTGTTGCATTTGGATGGAAACTTCAATCACTCACCTAAACTTATTCCTATGAATCAAAAGGACACAAAATAAACTTAAATACATTAATGTACCTTGAAAGGTCTCTTGACACATACTAACTCCAAACTTGACCCACTTTTATCCACTAATGACTAAAACATGAAATTTTAGAACTTTAGCTTGATGTTCCTGTATCATGAGGTTATAAATCATGTTATGTATGTAATATATATAGATAAAATTGAGGATTACATGTTTATTTTACCTAATTAACTATTCCCTATCTAATTTATCTACTTTAATATTCTCTACCTAATTAAATAATCAATCCATGGCTTGATCTCAAGGAGTTTCCTATCTTTGCCTTGGAATCTTCTTAACAACCTTGTTCTCAAATTAGAAAATGCACTTTAATTATTGGGTCTATCAATATGCATAAATTAATATCCTTTAGCATGAAACCTAAAACACACACACACACACACACACACACACACACACACACACACACACACACACACACACACACACACACACACACATATTACATCTGCCACATACATGTAGGTATTTAGTCACTCATACATGACATATTCATGTGGTCATGATATGGTTATTCATATTGGACATTAATGCATATAATAAAACTAGTATGCTCAATTTCCACCCAAACCATTAACCCATAACCACAAACCCCAAACCCTAAACACTAAACCTGAAACCCTAAAAACTAAAACCCAAACCCTAAACCCCAAATACTAAGCCATAAACCCTAAACCATGAACACTAAATAATATCACTAGATGCTAAATCCTAAGGCATAAAACTTGAACCATTAATCCTAAGACATTATCCCTAAACCAAAAAAAAAAAACAATTCATAAACCCTTAACTATTGACCCTAAACATATAAACTTAAAGAATTAAACCCTAAACTTTATACCCTAGACCTTAAACCCTAAACCTAAAATCCTAAATCCTAAACCATAAAACCTAATTTTAATCCCTTAAACCCAAAACCAAATCCTAAAACCATAAACCATAAGTCATAAACCTTAAACATTAACTCCTAAACTAAAAATTATAAACCCAAACCAAAAATAAAAAACCCAAAACCTTAAACACAACTTAAATCCCTAAACCATAAAACCTAAACCCCAAACCATTAAAATCTAAACCATAAATGCTAAAACACAAATCCTAAAATCTATTCCATAATACCTAAGCACTAAATTTCAAAACCTAAATACTAAACACTAAGTTCCAAAGCCCAAACCCTTAACCAAAACCCTGAACCTTACACCCTAAACCCTAAACCTTAAGTGTGAAACCATAAACCTAAAATCCTAACCCCAAACACCAATCCATGAACCATAAAATCTATAATTTTGGTCTCTTGATCCATAAACCATAAATCCCAAATCATTAAGCATAAAATATAAATTATAATCCCTAAATCCTAATGTCTAAGCTATAACACTAAAACTTGAACCCTGAATGCTAATCCTTATACACTAAACCCTAAGTTGTGAATCTTGAACCATAAACCATAAACCTTAAACCCTAAATTTTTATAAATTAAGATCATCCAAGGATTATTATAAATATTTATTAAGATGTTAGAAAACTATCTTTGAGGATAAGAAACCAGTTTCCTTTATTGCTTTCTTAAGAATTAGAATTCAATGGAAACTTGAATCTTTAGGTTTGGATGGCTTAATCTACTTACTTGGAAGGATATTGACTTGGATTAACTATCAAATGACTTAATTCACTTTACTTTTAAGCATTCTATAGTGTTTACATAATAATATGGACCTTCATAATAAGTTTATACTCAATCAACAAAGTTGGAGATGTACTATAATTGGAGTTTGCTATGTTTGCCTTGGAATATTCTTAAAAACCTTGTTATTGACCTAGAAAATGAACTTTAATTAATGGATCATCAATATACATAAATTAATAACCTATAGCATACAATCTATAACATATATATAGTAATGATATAATCATTCATACATTACATCTACCACATACATGGTACTACATGTAGGTATTCAGTCACTCATACATGACATCTTCTTATGGTTATGATATGGTCACTCATATTGGAAATGAATGTAGATAATAAACCTAGTGCACTCCATTTATACCTAAACCATTATCCCCAAACCCCTAACCCTAAATGCTAAAACTTGAACCCTAAATAGTGAAAACTAAACCCTACACCCCAAACCCTAATCCATAAACTCTAAACTATGAATACTAAATAATATACCTAAACCCTAGACCCTAAGCCTTAAACCCTAAACCATTAAAACTAATACATTAGCCCTAAACTAAAAATATAATCCATAAACCCTAAACTATTGACCCTAAACATATTAACTTCAAACATTAAACCTTATACTTTATACCCTAGACACTAAACCCTAAAACCTAAATGTAAGACATTAACCCTAAACCCTAAACCTAAAATCCTAAATCCTAAACCCTAAAACCTAAATTTAAGCCATTAAACCTAAACCCCAATCCTAAAACTAGAAACCATAAGTCATAAAACTTAAAGATTAACTCCTAACCTAAAAATTTTAAACCCAAATCAAAAACCTAAAACCAAAAACCTTAAAAACTAAACCTAAATCCCTAAACACTTAACCCCAAACCCTAAAACATAAAATATAAACCAAACACTAAACCCTAAGTCCTAAACCCTCTGCCTTAATCCCCAAACACTAAATCCTAAACCCTAAATACTAAACACTAAGTTCCAAACCCCAAACCCTCAACCAAACCCCCAAGACCAAAACCCTAAATATTATACCCTAAACCCTAAATTCTGAGAGTGAAACCCTAACCGCAAACACCAAGCCCCAAACCCTAAAATATAAAATCTTGGTCCCTTGATCCATAAACCATAAATCCCAAACCTTTAAGCATAAAATATAAATTATAAGCCCTAAATCCTAATCCCTAAGCCATAACACTAAAAATTGAACCCTAAATGCTAATCCTTATACACTAAACCCTAAAATGTGAATCCTAAACCATTAATCATTAACCTTAAACCCTAAATTTATAAATCTTAAACCTCTATCTATAAACCATAATCTTGAGTTATCACCTATATAGAGAAAAGAGAGGGGGCATTGGCTAAGCCATATCTTGAAAGGATATGGGTAATTTTAACCTATATAGAGAAAGGAATTACTAGGGACATTCATGTAAAAGGATTGAAGGTGGATTCAATATGAATTACTAATAATTTATGGGGTTTTTAATCAATGGTTCTATCAATATGCATAAATGGTTATCTTATAACATTTAACCTATAACATACATATAATAATGATGCAGTCATTCAAAGATTACATCTGCCCCATACTTAATACTACATGTAGGTATGTTATAACTAATATATATGTCATATTCTTATTTTCATGTATAGTCACTCATACTAGACACAAATGTAGATAATCACCCTAGTACACTCCATTTACACCTAAACCATTAACCCTAAAACCCAAACCCCAAACCCTAAACACCATAAACCTTGAATTTTGAACCCTAAACCTAAACCTAAACACCATAAACCTTAAACACTTAACCCTAATACATTATCCCTAAAACCAAAATAATAATATCTAAATCCTAAAATCTAGACCATAAATATAGAACCTTAACCTTAAACCCTAGAATTTATATTCTAGACCCTAAGCCCTAAAGCCTAAAATTAAAGCCCTTAACCCTAAATCACAAACCATAAGCTTAAAATCCTAAATCTTAAACACTAAACCATAAAAACTTAACCTTATAAGTCCTTAATGTTAAACATTAAACCTTAAACACAAAATTCAAAATCATGAACCTTAAACCCTAAACACTAAACCCTAAGCCCTAAACCTAAAACCTAAAACCTTGATCCCCAAAATTTTAACACTAAACCTTAATCACTAAAAACTAAACCTTTAAAGTTTAATCCTAAACCACAAACCCAAAATCATAAAACCTCAAACCCAAAACCATAGACCTTAAATCTTAAAACTAGATAAACCCTAAACCTTAAAACCTGAATGCTAGAACCCAAATAATCAAATCCAAACACTAAACTATAAACTTTGAAATCTAAACCCTTAACTTGAAACCCTAAAAAAGAAACTTACATGACAAACACTAAACATACATTATAGAGACCACACTATATAGGAATGATGAAAGCATTGGTAGTTCAGCTCAACCCCTCTCCATATTCCTATAATAATTCCTACATAAGTGCAAAGATTTCAATGCAAGGAGAAAACATGCCATAAAAAAGTTAGTGGTACAAATGCTAATAATTTATACTCATGACCCACATCATTATTTGAGAATAAATCACAAACATGAGAAGATCCAAAATGATCTGACCCTTTCACTCAATGATTTGGAAATAACTATGTCTAGAAGAAGGATTTCACCTCATACGAAGCAAGTGTAAAGAGTGATTTTTTTATATATCATCATTTTTCATCATCCATAATTTTTAAAACTGATTTTATTCCATGCAAGTGCAAAGAGGATATTAACTTATTTTTTCCATGTAAATCATTCATCAATCTCCCTAGAGTAATCCATCATGACCCTATTGTTGATGCAGTGGATTGCACCTGGGGTAGGAGGCCGAGCTCCTGCCTTCCACATGCAACAATGGAAACTCCCCTCTCACCTATGGGACTAGTGAAGCTGGAGGGGAGAGTCTCTAGATAAGGACTAGATCCCTCTGATGTATCTTTTAGGCCCTGGTTTCTCCTACTGCTAACAAATAAAATGGAAAAGGGGGGGATGAAAAGGGAGAGAGAGATGTTGAAAATAGAACCTAAGCCTAAAAAATGAAAAGGTTGATACACCAGAAAAGGGTGACCCACCCAACCCGAATATACACTTTTCACCAGGAAGAAACACCCATACACTTCATTTGAAGTGGGAAGCTCTTCTGCAATAGTCAACTAGGGCTCCGTGAAAACATAAGGAGGAAGAAACTACCAGAGGCATCCTTAGACACACTTATGGTAGCCTATTCATAGGCACCTATATTCTTCCTATAGACACTTCTGGCAGACCTACAAAAAGGGGACTTCACAATGCACTAGACATGTTGTAATCGGTCTATGAAAAGCATGAAAGACAATGACTTAACACGATAGAAGAAAATAGAGATATACTTTAAAGTGCGATTCCAGATAGAGGTAAAAATGCTAAGTCTTGATTCAAAGTAAAAACTAGCAGAGCTATGCCTTACAAGCTCGAGAGATTTTTGGGCAGAGTTTTGCCTTAAGGCTAAGAGAGTCGATCCTTTCTCAAATGAGTAAATTTACAATATATAGAAAGAGGAAGAGAACATGGTGCTTCTTGGGAAATATTTTGGTGCTCTTTGATGAGCTGTCCCATGTGCATTGAAAACATCAGAAAGAGGAAGTCACTGTTACTGATGTCATTCTTCTAGAAGAGGCCTGCTGGAACCATGCTGTATAATCGCTGAAATTGACTTTGGCATTCAATAATTAATGTGAAATCATAGGTTGATCCTCTTTTTTGTAAAAAAATTGTGTTTTGTCCCCTTTTAAATGTAAACTAGAGAAGATAGGCTACACCATTTACTATTTGCACCATTTGGTGATCATCTAGCAATAAATCACCTTCCCTTTACCACTTAGACTACTTTATCTCTTTCTGCTCTTTTAGCCCTTGGGGGCGATCTTCTAGCAGGTCGCTGCGTTCCTTGGGATCTTTTCATGGTTGGCACTCAGGTAATTCAAAAGAAAATGTCTATTTCACTATACTAAAATTGACGTTCGCACAACCGCCACCTTGAAATTGAATACCCAACGGCTAGTGTGTCTCCTTAAAATTGATGGTTTCCAGAATGTCACTGTCCTTGGCAAATTTTGTTAGGTATTTTTTGTAGACTTTTTTTGTGGGTTTTTTCCTCCAAACAATTTTCCCATGGACAAAAATTCCATGAGAATTGTCTCAATCTTTTGCTGTTCCTTCAGGTTCTTTGGGTTTTTTCCTCTCCTGCAGCTTCCCCATATTTCTTCAAACTTTTTGTTTGAAGGAATTCCTTCAGATAAAAAGTTTGAAATAATTCATCCTTAAGATTTTTTGCACGCTTTTAAACTCCTTCAGCTACCTTTGAAGTGCTCCCTGCCCTCTGTAAGGGCTTTTGAACTTAGAACTACCCTCCACAAGGGCAATTGCCCTTTTAGCTTTAGGACGCTCCCTTGAACCAAGCCATTGAATCGACTGGTTGAACCAAAAATGGTTCATAGTTTAATGGTTCAACACTATGCACCAATCCTTATTGAACCAAGCATTTGAACCGTTCACTTGAACCAACTATTGAAACAATCCATTAAAACAATTCAATGGTTCAAACATTTGTTGAGATGAGCTTTTGAAATGCATGTTGAACCAAGTCTGATGAACTGAGTGATTAAACTAAGCGTTGAACCTAGTGGTTGAACCAAGCAATGAGCCAAGGCCGATGAACCAAGGCATTGAACTTGAGTGATGAACCAAAGGCATTAAACCAAGGCCAATTAAACCAAGGCATTGAACCAAAGGTGTTGAACTAAGGCTGATTGAACTAAGGTGTTGAACTAAGGCCAATTAAACCAAAGGCGTTGAACCAAGGCATTGAACCAGTTCAATGGTTTAATGGTTCAACGATGCCAACCTTCCTTGTGATTTTCTTTAGACAAAAGCCCAAACAAGCCTTGTAAAACCTAGCACTCTCTAAACTGATTCTTCATGTGCCAAAAGACTAACCTATAGAGTCCATAGAAAAACTTCTTTGCAAAATCCATAGAAACTTCACCTACAGAGTTCATAGAAATCCAAGCTCTGTAGAGTACATAGAAATGGACCTATAGAGTCTATAGAAATAGACCTGTAGAGTCCATAGAAATAGACCTATAGAGTCCATAGAAATAGGCCTGTAGAGTCTATAAAAAACTTAGACTTGTGTAAAATCAAAAAATGAATTGGCCTGGAACAACAGGGGAAGAAGGGGACTAACTTTTTGGCCTGTTGGGCAAAAAATGGTCAATGAATTGGCAACTCCAAGGGGAAGCATGCCTGCTATGCTTAGAGACTAGTTGTCTTGTATTCCATTGGGCATGGATTCAAAATGTAGCTTTGAATAAAGATTAGCAATAGCCCCAAAGATACAATAAACAAACATGAAGCTTTTTACCCTAGACACAAGGGAAAGCACACACAAGACTAAAAACACTACTTGTGCAAACTACACTTAGGGAAAGTAGGAAAAGAAACTAAAAACAACTACTATATACAACTAACTAGGTACATCTTCTTCCCTCTTAAATCAAAGGGAAAACTTCTTAAGTTTCCTTCCTGGCAAGAATACTTATGGTGCCAGACAAGTGGCTAAATGAATTGGAGAGTTGGTGACCTACTCCTCTTGCCTATCACCTAGACTAGCTGGTATCCGAGTGGATCAGATTCAAATATTCTTCCAACATATATGTACTCTATTTTTTCTTAGAAGCTTGTTGAATGATAGTCCTTCATGCTGATGCATTTCACCAAGAAAATTGTGGCTGTTGGCTCATCACCATAAGCCCTTTGATATGTATAGCTTCCTTGTAGTGCATCATGGTCTAACCCATTTCCTTCTACTTCATTGAAGACTCTATCAGACTCATTCTCTGCTTCCTCTTGGCCTTCTTAAAGAAGGGTGACTATGGTGATGTCTGAATGGAATCAAAAATTGATTGCTCATCCCATAGAACATCACCTCTCTATTCAAAAATTTCTTCTTTAAGGCCTTCCTCAAGGAATACAAACCTCTCCTTTTCCTCCTCAAAGATCAGGATCTCTAGATGTTCAATGATATTCTCCTGATCCTCCTCCAACTCAAGCTCCTTAGCATAGTTTTCCTCCTCATCAAAGCAACAAGGAAGTTCATCAAACAAAGGAGGAGGGATCTCACCATGCTTATGTTCTTCATATTGCTGGAACATCTACATGTATGCATGCCTTGTATCTTCTCCATTGCTGACGAGGTCTTCACAAGGATCATCAATGATGCTTTCTTCTTCATTGTCACTCATGATAGCCTCCTGGGAAACTACAAATTGGATCTTTTCTTCCTCACTTGACTCCCGCAAAATAGGTTCCTCCTTGAGAAGGGGTGAAGTGGAAAAACCATGTGGAAGAGGAGGCAGTCCTTGAGCTAGAATCAAATGATTCTTCTCCTTCCACTTGGTTAGCACTTCATCTATATCAAGTGTGGCCTGAAAGCTCTCTTGGAGGTGTGTAGGTGGGGTGTGTTTAGACATGGAATGTGTGATTGGGTCTAAACCATCCATCACACATTGGTTGAGGAACCTCTCTCTAGATCCCAACTCTGCAATTCTTCTGGCCATATCCTCTTGGAAGAGCCTTTCATGGAGGTCATAAGAATCATGGGTAAGAGTAGCTTTATCTTCTTCAAGGTTTTGAGTAAAACCTTGCTTCTCCTCTTCCCTACCCCATGATTCCACTGTTTCCTTCTAGGTCAGGAGCATGCCATTAGGATCAGTGACCTACAGAAGTTGAGGAAGACTAGGAAAGGTCTGTTGATGCATAGGAACAGCTGTTTCAAGCGAAGGCACATTTTGGCATGTATAATCCATTGCTTAGGACCATGTACCTTGTATTTCTTCATATGTTTTGATCAAACTCAAGATATTCATAGAATCACCTCAAATAGCTCCCCTGGTTACCCTTCAATAATGAAGGAAGTAATGCTAGAGTTTGAGGTGGTTCCATAATAACCTAAGCTCCACCAAAGTTATACAAAAATGTGATTTTTTGATGGCACTAGGATTTCTTAGCCAGCTAATTCAACTCGGAGTCACCATTGGTGTTGATGCAAAAACCTCCAAAGGCTAGTTGGCTGAAGAAAACACCAAAAATTCTTCAACTCTTTGGACAAAACCTATCCTAGTGGGTCCCACCAAACATGCCAAAAACTATTGACATAGTGGATTGCACCCAGGGTAGGAGGCTAAGCTCCTACCTTCCACACACAACAATGGAAACTCCCCTCTCACCTATGGGACTAACAAAGCTAGAGGGGAGAGTCTCTAGATAAGGGCTAGCTCCCTCTGATGTATCTTTTAGGCCATGGTTTATCCTACTACTAACAAATAAAATGGAAAAGGGGGGGATGAAAAGGGAGAGAGAGATGATGAAAATAGAACCTAAGCCTAAAAAATGAAAAGGGTGACCCACCTAGCCCGAATATACACTTTTCACCAAGAAGAAATTCCCATACACTTCATCTGAAGTGGGAAGCTCTTCTACAATAGTCAGCTAGGGGTCCATGAAAACACAAGGAGGAAGAAACTACTAGAGGCATCCTTAGACACACTTATGGTAGCCTTTTCATAGGCACCTACATTCTTCCTATAGACACTTCTGGTAGACCTGCAGAAAGGGGACTTCATAATGCACTGGACATGTTTTAATCAGTCTGTGAAAAGCATGAAAGATAATGACTTAAGACAAAAGAAGAAAATAGACATATACTTTAAAGTGTAGGTCCCGATAGAGGTAAAAATGCTAAGTCTTGATTCAAGTTAAAAACTGGCAGAGCTCTGCCTTACAAGCCTGAGAGATTTTTGGGCAGAGTTTTGCCTTAAGGCTGAAAGAGTTGATCCTTTCTCAAATGAGACAATTTATAATATATAGATAGAGGAAGAGAACTTAGCACTTCTTGGGAAATATTTTGGTGCTCTTTGATGAGCTAGCCCATGTGCATTGAAAACATCAGAAAGAGGAAGTCATTGTTACTGATGTCATTCTTCCAAAAGAGGCCTATTAGAAACATGATATATAATCACTAAAATTGACTTTGGAATTCAAGAATTAATGTAGAAGCATAAGCTACACCTCTTTTCTACAAACAAATTACACCATTTGGTGATCATCTAGCAATAAATCGCCTTCCCTTTGCCACTTGGAATGCTTTGTCTCTTTCTGTTCTTTCATCCCTCGGGGGTGATCTTCAGGTAGGTCGCTATGTTCCTTGGGCTCTTTTCATGGTTGGTGCTTAGGTAATTCAAAATAAAATGACTATTTCATCATCTTAAAATTGATGTTTGCATAGCCGTCACCTTGAAATTGAATACCCAACGGCTAGTCCATCTCCTTAAAATTGATGGTTTCTGGGACGTCATCATCCTTGGCAAATTCCATCAGGTCTTTTTTATGGGCTTTTTTGTGGGTTTTTTTCTCTAGACAATTTTCCCATGGATAAAAAGTCTACGAGAATTGTCTCAATCTTTTGATATTCCTTCAGGTTCTTAGGCTTTTTTCCTCTCCTATGGCCTCCCCAAATTTCTTCAAACTTTTTGTCTGAAGGAATTCCTTCAAACAAAAAGTCTGAAAGAATTCATCCTTAATATTTTTTGTGCACTTTTGAACTCCTTCGACTACCTTCAAAGTGTTCCCTACCATCTGTAAGGGCTTTTGGACTCAAAACTACCCTCTACAAGGGCACTTGCCCTTTTGGCTTTAGGATGCTCCAATAAACCAAGCAATTGAACTGACTGGTTGAACCAAAAATGGTTCAATGGTTTAATGGTTCAATAGTTCAACACTACGCACCAATCATTATTGAGCCAAGACTTTGAACCATTCACTTAAACCAACCGTTGAACCAATCTGTTGAACTAGTTCAACGGTTCAAACATTTGTTGAGCTGAGATTTTGAAATGCATGTTGAACCAAGTCAGATGAACTGAGCGATTGAACTAAGCGTTGAACCTAGTGGTTGAACCAAGTGATGAACCAAGGCTAATTTAACCAAGGCATTGAACTTGAGTGATGAACCAAAGGCATTAAACCAAGGCTTATTAAACCAAGGCATTGAACCAAGGCCAATTAAACCAAGGCATTGAACTAAGGTTGATTGAACCAAAGGCATTAAACCAAGGCATTGAATTGGTTCAATGGTTCAATGGTTCAATGATGCCAACCTTCCTTGTGATTTTCTTCAGACAAAATCCCAAAGAAGCCTTGTAAAACCTAGCACTCTTTGAACTGATTCTTCATGCACCAAAAGACTAATCTACAGAGTTCATAGAAAAACTTCTTTGCAAAATCCATAGAAACTTCACCTGTAGAGTCTATAGAAATGCAAGTTCTACAGAGTCTGTAGAAATGGACCTATAGAGTCTATATAAATAGACCTATAGAGTCTATAGAAATAGACCTGAAGAGTTCGTAGAAAACTTGGACTTGTGCAAAATAAAAAAATGAATTGGCCTAGAATAATAGGGGAAGAAGGGGACCAATTTTTTGGCCTGTTGGGCAAAAAATGGTCAACACCTATCTAATCTACTAGACATGAATGAGAATAATAACCCTAGTACACTCCAATTAGAATAAAAAGAATTGAAACACCATTTAAGATACATTTTAAAAATATATTATTCAATCTAAAACAAATTTATATTGACTACTAGATTAAAATACACTCTACTAGATGAGGGAGTGACTAATGATGATGATAGAGTGATTAGGTATGACAAGTGATAATGAGGGAATTGTTAAGGACATTGAGGGACGAGGAAAGATGAGGAGGGGGTTATTAGGGATTATTAAGGATGATGAGGGTTGTTAAGGTAGTGATTATGGATGACGATGGTCCAATGAAAGATGATGAAGGATTGACTAGGGATGATAATAAATGATGATGGTTAATGAGGGAGTTATTAGGGATGGTGAGGGATGATGTTAGTGTGACTAGGGATGATGATTAGGATGATGAGAGAGTGATTATGTGTGATTAGGGTTGATGAGGTTTGATGATCTATAGTGTTTAGGTATGATCGATGATAATAAGGGATGATGAGGGATGATGATGGATGATGAGCGAGTGACTAGGTATGATGATGATTGATGAGGGAGTGATTATAAATAATGAAGGATGATGATAGCCAATGAAGGAGTGATTAGGGATAATGAGAACTATTGAGGGAATGAATAGGGATGATAAGTAAATATGAGGGTTGATGAGGGAGTGAATAGGGTTGATGAGGATGAATAAGGGAGTGTCCTATGTGAATTTGGAGTGATAGAATATTAATTTATTCTACATGACTTTGGAATAATGCATGCGATTAGAATTAAAGAATGCATGGATTGAGCATCTATTTGATATTTATTTTTGAGCGAATGGTATCTTTTTAGAATGAATTTGAATGGTGTGTTGATTTATTCTATTTCAAATGGATTTTATTAGGGTGATTAGCTACATTCATGTCAAGTATAAGTTATCGTATCATGATTACAAGTAGATGTTATGTATGAGTGAGTGCATACATATATGTAATAGGTATGTGATATATGTCATGTATGAGTGACCATATCATGATTATAGGTATGTTACAAGTCACATGATATAGGGCAGTCATTTATGCATATTGATAGACCCATTTATTGAAAAACCCACAAATTATTTAAGAATCCACCTTCAAGATTGGGTATTCAATTGGTTAGGGCATAGTTAATTAGGTGAAATATGGGGCATAATCAATAGTATAGATATATTACATATGTAACATGATTTTTAACCTTGTTTCTCATTCTATCTTTTGATTTTTAAATTCTGAAAATGAAGTATTGGTTGGAATGGAATTTGAAAAACTAACTTATAAATGGTAACTCCTACAGCTCTATAATCAATTTCAAAAGATGCTGAGTGGCCCTAATTTGTCATATTTAGTAAAATAATTTTAAAGTAAACTAAATGTAAACTTATAATTAATATAAACTAAATTCATAGTAAACTAAATGTAAATTTAAAGTAATATTAAATTAAATTTAAACTTATACTTAACATTTATTTTACTAAATATATACTTGTGAAACATCAAACATGGCAAAAAAATTACAGTCGAAGGCTTTTAACAACAACCTCTAGTTGAAATATATATATATATATATATATATATATTTCAACTAGAGGTTGTTGTTAAAAACCTTCGACTGTAATTTTTTTGCCATGTTTGATGTTTCACAAGTATATATTTAGTAAAATAAATGTTAAGTATAAGTTTAAATTTAATTTAATATTACTTTATATATATATATATATATATATATATATATATATATATATATA
The DNA here is from genome assembly GCA_037957365.1 of Torreya grandis. NCBI lineage: Eukaryota > Viridiplantae > Streptophyta > Pinopsida > Cupressales > Taxaceae > Torreya > Torreya grandis. The sequence goes on from JARHVA010004977.1 coordinate 971,465, forward strand.
TATATATATATATATATATATATATATATATATATATATATACAACCTAAAATTGAAAAAAAATGCACTCCAAAAAGGGTATACACCCTTTTCAAATGGCATATAATGCGTTCTTTATAAAGGACATGCATCCTTTACATAAGGCATATGTCCTTTAAACATTTCAATTTTTTTCATTTTCCCTCCAAATCTACCTTGGGTACAAGCTTGGGGAGGTCCGAACCTACCTTGAAACTAGTCATGGAGAAGCCCAGTTAGTTTTTAAGAAATTTAGGAGTCCTTTTCATCCTTGTTGACACATATGATCAAGTAGATTTTATTATTTAAAAATATATATATATATATGTATGTATTTGTAGAGGAAAAAGTGTAGTTTTAGAATATATATATATATATATATATATATATATATATATATGTTAGAATATTATTTATAATTATTAATTAATTTATACATAACATACCTCATTATGGACTATATACATGTCATCACAAATTCATTTATAATTTTTTGAAAATTAATCAAAAGTTTATAAAATTTATATTTCAACAATCTACACATTGTCAACTATTATTTTAAAAAAACTGATTTTCATGAAGTTAAGGTTAAAAATTTATGTTCGTACACTTACATTTTCAATAGGTTAGTTGTATTAGCTTGTAAAATTATTTATATAATAATAATTTAAAAAAAAAACATTCTCAACAATCTTTGACATTTCACCTATCTATATATGAAAATTCATACAAAAATTCAATCGTTTACTCAAAAAAAAAAATGTTCATACACATGCACTCTCCTTATATTTTTATAAAAAATGATCAACCTATTGTGATAAATGCATATATTTTTCACACTTTTATCATCTTGATATTGAAAAATTATATATTTAGAAACTATATTCAAAATTCTACAATTCATGTTTTTATGTCATTGTCAAATTTCTTTTCAAAGTATCTCTAAAATTCTCTCCAAGTTCAACTATTGTTATTTTCAAAAAAAAAGTGTTGCTTTTATACCCCCATTTTATCTCCCATTATCTTGCATCTACCCTAGGTTATATAGATATTTTTTGTCTATTTTCTAGTTTATACTTCTGTGGATTTTTTCCACATTAGTTAGTTTGCCTTACTTATTGTTTGTCTTTGCCTATATATGCAAGGATTCTCATTTATAACATATAGAAGTTATTTTATGGATATTATATGACATTTAATTTGTATTTTTATATCATATTTGAAAATTTTAAAACTCTTCTTGTGCTGATTTTTTTGTTAATGATTTAGATTTTGGGCTTGGAATTATCTTGTTGATGTTCTTTTCATAGTATCAGAGCTAGAGGTGTTGCCACCAGCCATTTACAAGTTTTTTCTATAAGGGTTTGTCCATTTATCAAAATTTATTCTTAGTGTAGTAGAGGTGTTTTGTATATATATTTGAGATTTTCTTTGGACATTGACATTTTTTTGGAGAAATTGCAAATTGTTTATATAGAAAATTGCAACTCTCTTGTACATCAATTTTATCCTCACATAGGTGTCTGATTCAAAAAATTCTTTCACTATTGAAAAAAGGACTTCAAGAGGTTTCCAAAAAGTGGTCATAATAAATATTAAAAGTAGTATTAAAGGAGATATTGGGTTCTGATGTTGACCTTGTGAATTTTATTTTCTATAGTTTTTTATGTATGATTAAGAAAAAAATCAGATCTTTTATTTAAAGTGAAAAATCACCATGGAAGATTGATCTATGTGGAAAATTGTTATTTTAATTTGTTGTAAATTTACTTAAAATTTATTTTTTATAGATCTAGTAGAAATAATATAATTTTTCTCCAAGCATTTAATTTTTGTGTAATGTTTACTTATTTCACCCATTTTAATGACGAGAAACTTGTAAAAATTATAACTTTTGAACCATGACTCAAAATCAAGTATTGATTTTTTCAAAAGTACGTGTTTTTTTATTCTCCATAAATTGGGTTCATTTATCTTATGAAATTCACTAAATTATAAAGTTCCAAATTTTGGGGGGGCTTACACTTTTTTGGGGTTTTTATTAATTTCATTGGGAGATGTTAAATTGTCATAAGGGGATTTTGACTTTTGAGAGGGTTCTTATTCTTGACTTTCTCCTTTTTTTGAAAATGGATTATTTATTCTTTTATCCCCTCAACATGTCCAACTACATTACTTGGAAAGATCTTATTAACATTCCTTTCATGGTATCAAAATTAAGATTCACTTACAACAAAAATGCATGTGGAGTGTTATGCTTGGTGAAATTTCCAACTATACACATGATTAAGTTATTGATTGTATTGCATCCATACAAGATAAGGCTTTTTTTTTTATTTGCCTACATGTTTTAGATAGTTTGTTATGCTATGTCATATGTGCCACATCACCAAAGGAAGATTAGGATGCTATTGTAGCCTTATCTGATAAGGATACTGAATCTTCTCAATCTTTTACACCCTATTTTACTCCACCTTCTTTTGTTACACTTTCTTCTCCTCTTGTTATCAAGGATTTATCTTTTGATGATGATACTAATGTTATTCAATATTTGAGTCTTGACAGTGACATGGGTGAGGAAATATTGGCACTTATTTATTCTCCTCCTAATGTGGATTCACTCTTTATTAGTGACATGAATAAAGATTCCTCTTCATTTAATCAGGACATACTTCTTCAAGGTGATCTAGATGAGACATTATTATCTCCTACACCTCTTTCTATTCAACCTTCTTTAGTTGTTAGTGATGACTTATCTTTTGACAATGGTTTATTTGAGGTACATATTACTCCTCATATAGTTTATACTCATACTATTAATATGTACCTTGTGGTACCTTCACCATCACTTTTGGAGATTACGGATGAGAGACCATCATGAATTCCTAAGGATGATTTTATTATGCCAAAATTGTTGTTCCTTCATCACCTACTCCTCTTTTTTATGAGGATATGTGTTTTGACAATGATTTTCATGAGGAACCTATTATTGTTGCACATTTTGATTTGAATCTTGTTGATACTCCTCCTACTACATTTTTTGATTTTCCCACTTTGGATCCACTTTTTTATGTGCTTGGTTCCTTTGAGAACATACTCTAGGATTTGGATCTTATATACTTCACTCTATGGGCTACACTCATAGAGGTCTTGGAAGATTCTTATAGGGTATCGTATCTCCTATTGGCATTGATATTTCTATAGGTGATGTGGATTTGGGACATATTATTTGTAGCACTCATGATGAAAGTTCATTAATGAGAAGAATAATTTATTTTTGAGACTATCTCACCACCTATGCAGATGGTTCCTTACATCTTTTCCATCTATGCAAGATATATAGTACTATTCTTCATGTGGGTTGAAGGAATTTATCCTTAGGGGGATTCGATATGAAGTAATTTATTCCTTTATTTCCTTCTTTTCTCTCTTTTACATCTTTTTATGGGGGTGGAATTTTATTCTTATGGGTTTTCTTCCTTTTTGCATTTCATTGATATATGTTATATATGAGTACCTCATCAAGCCTTGTTGTTGAAACTCATACTGTGGATATACCACTTTACTTTTAGACTATTTTTAGACCATATATTCACATGAATTGGGGTGTTATATTTGGATCTCATGTTTTCTAGGTTCTATAGATAGTTTTTATTTATTTCTTGGTTTATCATTTGGTGGATTTATCCCACATTAGTTAGTTTGACTTACTTCTTGTTTGTTCTTGCCTATATATGCAAGGCTTGTCATTTATAACATATAAAAGTTATTTTATGGATATCATATGATATTAAATTTGTATTTACATAATTTTTTGTATCTCTTACAACTCTTATTATGATGTTTTTATTGTTAATGTTTCACATCTTTCACTTGAAATGAATTTTTTGATGTTCCTTTCTTTTTACTACCATTTATTCAATTCTATGTGGATGCCCCATTTATCCAAAAACTATTGATCATAAAATGTCCCTATTTATCATTCCAAATAGGTAAATCTTATTATATGACTATTTTACACTTCTGACTCAGGTGTCATTTCTCCTCATACAAGGCCACTCATTTTGGACCATCTTGATCCCTAGTATTTTCCAATTCCACCAGTTACATGCTCCCTCAAATGACATCCAGTTTTTTAAATTAAAAATCACCCAAGTGGGTTATCCCATAGGTTGAGTAATCCTAATTTAGAGGAGTTTCTAGTAAAATAACTATAAAGCTACATTTTCAAACCATTTTTCACTAAGAGGCTCATACTTGGATTTTTTTTTGAAAATATAACCACAAATTAATAGAAAAAGACATTTATTCCCCAATTCAAAATAATGCAACCCTAATAGATTTTAACTAAGTTTGCAAATACCTAAAATGTCACAATTCATTTTTGAAGGAATTACACAATACTAAGATTGCATTAACATATAGAATTTTGCACCAGTATTTCAAACACACCACTATAGTATGGGATAACTAAATGGAGTTGGATCCATCTTAAAAGTATTTATATTTAGATAACACTCAAAAATGGGTGTTAAGGTCAATCAACAATTCAAACATTATACCCTTTTTACCCCATGATTGAATTCATCCTCTTGTGTCATTGAGATAGGGTTTTGGTGAAGCAACAAGTATATAATGGTTTTTGTAATAGATTGAGGGCTCCCACATTGTCAAAAAAATTATAGATACAGATGAACTTGCCATATCAATCAAATATATATCACCATCATAGGACACTATCACACCCTAAGGATAAAAACATGAGCCTACCATGTATTATAACATCAACTTTATCCGAGATCAAAGAAAAACATTGTTATATACTCAAAGTGTCATCACACAACCACATAGTCATTTACAATTTTTATCTCTAAACTTGACTTCTAGATCTTCCAAATAAGACATTTTGTTACATTTATTTCCATATTTTAAATTGTACAAATATAATAAAGTTACAAATTAGTGAATGCTTAGTTTATTTTAGTATTTTACATCTTGATTTATCTCAGTTCATTTTATCTAATTGGGATATATCATATTTTATTTCCAAAATATGATAAAATATATTAGTGAACCTATATATTGATTGAATAATATAAACCTTATCCATATTTGTTCCTAAGGTTTTTCTCCTTTTTGTTGATTCCAATAATTTTATTAGGGTTTTTAGATTTCATAAATTCTTTGTTCATAGTAATATTCCAATTTGTTTCAATTTCATATCAAGTATAATTTAAGAAACTTTTTTATATCTATCTCAAAACAAGTGGTAGATTCCTTGACACTCATGTGTATCACTTACGAATTCTAGTGCATAACACCATAATGGCATAATACCATAATCAATTTTATGACACAGATAAACATTGGATAAAATGTTTTCTTTCTAAAAATCAATATATGCAAGATGTGTTTATAAATATTATTGAGACAAAATCAAAGAAAAATATACAGAAACTTCAACTTCTATGGGTTCCTTATATTTATTTAAAGAATTTGATACATAATTTATAATAACATCTATTATGGGGAAACCTAAAGGTTTCATAATATTAATATTCCAATTCCTACTCAATCTATTGTTACATTGCCATTGGTTACCACACATTCCCTCCTAGATTTAAAATACCTTATAAAAAATGTAGATGCTCTACCACCTAAGGTGTTAAATTTGGAACAAGATGTTGTGAAACCTTAGTAGGCACTTAATTCATAGACTTTTTTAGATATTCCATTGGATCAACATATTGAAACATATATTCTACCAACCAGTTTTGTGGCACCTAAGTTTAGATTGTATGATGGAAAAGGTGACCCAAATAAACATTTGAGAGCATTTAATGCAACATGTTTGTATTATACATCCCATGATAATTTGTTAACTAATTTATTTATTAGAGGCTTAAAATAATATGCACTTAGATGGTTTTATGATTTAACGAATTAGTTTGTTGATGCATCCACCCCTTGAGCAAATTTATTCATTACACATTTTATAAACAATATTAGAGAAGATATTTCATATTATTAGATTGCACAACTCAAACAAGAATATAATGAGGCTATTGTATATAATATTTATTATCATATATAACCATGATCTCTAAGATGATAAATCCTATAGTAGATAAGGAATTGTAAGATATCTTATAACAAAATTTACTTCCACCCTTACATGAATCCATTATGTTTAATAAAATTATATCACTCACTAATTTTTGTCATATAGTAAAGTAAATAGAAGTCAAGTTAGTGGCCATGAATAAGCTTAAGTATGAAACAAATTCCATTTCTACTTATCATGTTAATAATCAAAGTAAGCCACACTATGAGCTGAGTCCAACTTAAAATAAGGTCTCATAATAAGAATCTAAACAATACACCATATAATTTGATACTAAATTAAAATAAGGGTGACCAAAAATTAACAATCAATTGCATTTTATAACCTAATTTATGGATTCTATTATCAACTTCTCCAAATAGATAATTAAACAACATATTAGAAGCACCATACTAGGTGTTACAAAAGTTATTAGAAAGCAATCTTATTGGCCTTGAATAAGCTTAAGTATGAAATGAATTCTATTTCTACTTATCATGCTAATAATCAAAGTAAGCCACGCCATGAGCTGAGTCCAACTTAAAATAAGATCTCATACAAAGAATCCAAACAATACACCATATAATGTGATACTAACTTAAAATAAGGGTGACCAAAAGGTAAAAATCAATTTCATTTTATAACCTAATTTGTGTATTCTATTATCAACTTCTCCAAATAGATAATTAAACAACATACTAGAAGTACCATACTAGGTGTTACAAAAGTTATTAGAAAACAATCTTATATCACTCCCTCCAATTAAAGAGGATGATATGACTAAGCCTCTTTCAAAAGGATTTAAATATAATTATTTTTTTAATTATCATAGAGCACAAGGGAATAATACAAATAAATTTATCAATTTATGACATAATATTTAAGACTTGATAGATGAGAACATAGTTGATGTGCATGTACCTAATGAAAGTACATAACAACCACCAAGTGAGAGTAAAACAATGAATATATTCAATGATCCTTTCCCTAAACATACAAATCAAGAATTAAAAAATTAGTCAAGGTGTATTACACATATAATTCACATCCTCGACCAAATTTTTACCATGTTCAAATAGTGGCACACCATCATTTGAATGGAAAAATTGGTGCATACACTATGTTAGTGTGATCTAGACCACTTATCAAATTTATAGAGCATGAGATTGTTGATGATGAAACCAATCTACACTATTTTCTTATAGTTATCATCAACATATACTAAGTTTCATGGTTGATAATGGTTCTACTATGAATATGCCCACTATCACACTTCTCTCACATCTTGGGTATACAAATAAGGATATCTCTCTTTAGACAATAGTAATTAATGGATTCAATAGACACATTAATATTTATATTGGTGATATCACATTACTATTATAGGTTGGTCTAACACATGGGGTCACCAGGTTTACCATAATAAATAGTGTAGGTGTCTTCTGTATGATATTGATATATCTTTGGATTCAAAAAATTGGTGCAATACCTTCCATAATTCATAGATTTATTTATCTGCAAATGAGTTTGTCATATTTTGAGGTATTCCCTATGAGTACCCCCTCTAACCACATATTATAATTTATATGAAAAATATTATAGTTTAGAAACCTAAAGTGGTCCAAAATAATCATAAAAATCAACAAAAAGTGGCAATCCTTCCAAGGATATCCATCCTTGAGAGGCCACTTAATCAAAGATTTATAACATATTCTAGAGATAAAATCTTTACTCTAGCTTGTCCTAGATTGGTACTACAAATCACTAAGGATGTTTCATATAAGACACCATCATAGGGTTCATATAATCCATGATGGGTTCTAAAATGCTATAGAGTTAATCATGATCAGAAACATACAACAAATGCTATAGTTTATCATTATTATAGTAACATTTATGGTATAAAATCATATCAGTTTACAAATTTAGATTTGACATCAGACAATTCATAGTGGAATTATACTCTCCATTCATGAGAGGCCATCCTTTATCCCTTAGAAACATGACTGATCGATTATGAGTATATTTTAAGAATCCTTAGTTAGTAAATCTCCTTTTCATGTATTCATATATTCAAAAATACAGAAAACTAGAATATTTTTAAAAATTATCAAAAGCTATAATGATGCATGATTTGTTTGATAATTTTAACTCAATTTATTTATGCTCAATATATGGAGTAATTATGTATATCCAATTTTATTTCAAATATGTTTCACAAGTTTATGTGAGTAATGTTTATAACATACAAGTTGTCATATCCAAATGTAGTTTCATGGGATGATACTATCTCATGTCCATAAATTTTATAGAGATAAAATTTCTCTAATATATATAGTAATATATCACACTATTATCTTATTATAGTGGACTTGTACTACTAAACACACAATCTAATTTTACAAATTCAACCTAGTCACATGCTATCTAAATCTTTTCTATACCACAAGTTAATCAGGGGCATTATTTTACACATGTGCTATTGTCATATGATTATCCATTTTTTCATACTTTAATACATTATGTTATGTGATTTACTATATCACTTACTTTCACATCATTATATTACTAGATACATGAGTTGTTAAGTATACTAATGTTACAATTTTCTAATGTTGATCAAATTCTCTTAATCAAGCATGTTTTTCATGTTTTCTTCACTTCTTTATGTTTTGTATGTATTCATCTTGTTTGGATTAAGGATATTTGAACATGCCCTTGATAATGGATCAAATCCTTCATTGTATTCTCTTTACGTTGAGTGAAATTTAAACCATGTGTCCCTTGTATGTGGCCCCTAGGCCTTATTTCATGTTTTGTGTTATTATGTGGACTCTTTATATGTGCACATCATGGTCATGACATTAGCTTTCTCAGGTGCTTAGTTTTTGATGCCATGATAGATAACATGTATATTCATAGTTTTTATGCCATGATGGATATCATGAATCATCATCAATTTTTAATAATTAGTTTTAGTTATATTTATTACATGATCACTTATATGTTTTTCTCATTTTTCACATTTATCTAGGCACATCACTTTGTATGCCTAGTTTCCACATGCATCTTATGTTTCTATTTTTATTAGTTTATATATGATGATACCATGTTGTTCCATGTTATCATTACTACTTCTAATTTCAATCTTATATATAACATATTTTCCATACATTTATTATTTTGAGGTAATTTTGTTGTGAAAGATTTAAAACTCCCCTCAAAAGAGGAGGCATACATAGTGACTTGTCTTAGAAACTAAGATACAAAAATATCCAACAAAGTTAGAAATCAACATGTTTTAAATATTTGAAAATGATACATACTAAGATTTTATATTAAAATAATTTCATACATAAACACTCCATTTGGATAAAGGCACAATCCAAGTGTGTCCAAAATAACACATTATCTAAGTAGGTAGAAAATAGTGATTCCCAAAAATTCTTAGAAATCTCAGTCAATTTCAAAAGAATTTCCAATAGGTATGTAGAATATTTTTATGCTCATGTTTATCATATAATTTTACTCCTAAAGGGCACATCATGCATGTCACATGTTATAAATTTATTAAATAAGTTTCTACTTATAAAATCACTTGATATTGCTTAGTCTCATAATCAGTATGATAAAATATCATACTAGGGGCATGTGTGTAACACATGACCACCTTATTACTTGGTGTTTGTACTAGTTTTGAAGATGAAATGGAAACCCATGTAATTATCCATGTTGTATTCACCAAAATTATATTAAGCTATTTTTTCACTATTATTTTAGTAGTTTTACACCCTTTTTGCACCAAAAATGAATCTAATTCCATATATAACAATTGATTCACCTTTTAGCATTAGTGTTCAACCAGAATGATCCATTAAAATTCATAAAAGGATTCAAGGTTCATCCACTACTTTGTGTATGAAATGATGGATTCAATTACACTTTGTGTTATTAATCACACTCTATTATCAATGAGGATTGAGACACACACATACTAATCCAAATTTTTGAATGAAGAATAATTTTTTAAGGGTCCAACCTTATACAATTACCAATGTTGTAGAAAAAAAATGGTTTGTGTACCCAATCATGTGTATTCATCCTTTGTTATTTAGACACATAAATTAACATTTATTGCTAAAACAATGCACTTGTGACCACTCCTTATACCCACTTAGCTCATGCCTCATTTCAAATTATTTTGACCATCATTAATTTATTTCTATGTGGATGACCTAGTTATCCAATAAAATATTGATCACATAATGTCTCTATTTCTCATTCCAAACATTGTAAGCTTACTACATGATTATATTACATTTACAACTTAGTTGTCCTTGCTCATTAGATAAGGCCAATCCTTTTGTACCATCTTGTTCCCAAATATTGTGTAATTCTATTGGCCAAATCATCCCATTAAATAATGGCTTGTTACTTAAAATAAAAATTACCCAATGGTTCATCCCACACATTTAACAAGACCCATTTGAACGAATTCCTAAAATGATCACTATAAAACCACATTTTCAAACCATTTTGCACTAAGAGGCTCACACTTGGAAAAACACTTTAAAATATAATTGCACATTGAGAGAAAAACACCTAATTTTACCATTTTAGGTTCCATACATCCATAATATCCTTGAGATATTTATTCATACTCTTCAAAGGTCAAAATTCATTATTTAATCATGTAAAATACACTAGGATTTCACTAGTATATATAATTTTGCATTAGTTTTTCACATAAACCCCTTTATCATGGGAGAACTTAATGGATTTTGATCCCTATTCAAAGTATTATTTATGTAGGCAATGATCAACATAGGGGGTGATGATTTCAATAAAAAATTCAACTACTAACCCATTTTTTCCCCATGATTGAATTCGTCCTCTTGTGTCATTGAGATAATTTTTTGGTGATGAAGAACACATACCATTATTTTCACAATATATTGGGAACTCTTGCATAGTCAAAGAAGATAACATAATCATGAAAACCTATCATATCAGTCATAGAAATTAAATACTCACATGATGTCTATGCACCCTAAGGACAATAGTGTAGGTAGCTCATGGCTGATTACAATAGCCTTATCCTAGATTAAAGATAAACACTATTCTAATTAACAACATAATCACATAGTCATTTACAATATCTATCTTAGACCCACACTTTTAAAATTTCCAAATAATCATTTTTTTAACATTTGTTTCCATATTTATACATGTCTAAGACTAACAAAGTTACAAATTAGTGAATGCTTAATTTATTACAATATCTTACATCTTGATTTAGATTAGTTCATTTTATCTAATTAAGATATAAAATCTTCTATCTTATAATTATTTTTATAGAAGACAAGTTATTTTATAGTTGATCTAACAAATTAGTCTAAGAGATAAGAAGATATTTTTTGGTCGAAGACTAAATTAGCTAGATTTGAAGAAAGTTGTGTTTTTTCTTATGGTGAATAATGTTGAATCATGACTTCTTTTATTTTATTGTTCTTGTTTTTTAGTGAACACTACTTATGACCTAATTTGATTGAAGAATGTGTATCTATCAAAATATTAGTGGTATTTATCTATGGATCAAAGAAGGTCCTATTACGAGTGGCCATATTTATGACATGTCTATTACCTTATTCCTTGCTAATTGTTTATATGTTTTTTTTACTTTTTTGAAGATCCAGTTTGTTTTTTCAACATTTAAAAGAAGTAATTATGTCTATTGTGTGAAATAAATCTTGAATTAAATTCATGTTTTGTCATTGTTATTATAAAGATGTAAATATTCACAAATTCAAAGAGTAATAGAGCCATAACATTTGTATTTTTTTGTTTTCATTTTTGTATTGAGTTGTGTGAATCTCATGATAATGTTTCTCACATATCATGATTAGCCATGAAAATATGTTCTTAAGATATTTTTATAAATGTTCATGGATTTTTTGACATTATAGGATGCATATATGTCAAATATTGTTTATTTTAGTATTACCATAGGCCACAATGTAGAAAAGGCCATATGTTATAATTGTCTAGGTCTCAATTATTTCTCTATGTTTTGCTATTTTGTAACTAGGGGGTTAAAGTTTATGTGGAATTGTAGGAAAATAGGTGGAAATGAGGTCACAAAGGAATAGAGAATATATATTTTTATTGAGATAACTTAAGAGAAATATATGAATCCATGGAAATTTTTGGTTGCATCTGTCATAGTATATTACCCTTGACATTATATAATGTGCCACATTGCAAGATCCTAGTTTTATATCTATGTAGATATGGATGCCTTTTTATATTTTACTATATTATGGGTAGATGATGAAATCATGTATAATATTAAAGGAAAAGCACTCTTTGATAATTGTCTAGCATAAAGGTGATGAAATTATTAGGACCCATTTTTTATTGAGCTATTTTAGTAAATTTTGTCAATATGTTGATAACTTTTGCCTTTTGGCCTTGATTTTTTAAAGGCTATAGCATGGTTATTTTAGTTGTGAGTCGAATACTTAATTTTTTTTAATTTTAATAGGTTTCAACTTTTGACTAGTGTCTTTTTTCTATCTAATGATATCTTTGTCTAGGCCCTTATAACTTTTTATGTTTTTATTTATGGAAGATAGGTTGTCAGATCCCATTTGGAGTGGTAGGAAAATAGGTGCCAATGATTTTTTGACCATAGGTTTATGGAGCCAAAAAGTGCCAATTTTTTCTTAGGGTTATTTCAATGAAATCTATGATTAAGTAAAGTATTTTTTCCACACATTTGTCATAATCTATTTCATTTTATATTAGAGAGGGTATGATGTTATAAAATTTGATTTTATCTTTGTGAAGAACTAGATGCATTTTTATATTTTTATATATCATGGGTAGTTGGTGAAATATTTTTATATATCACAAGAAAAACACTTATTGAGAATCATTAGGTTATAGAGTGATGGCATAAAGAGTTCCTATTTTATTCTTATCCTATGTTTAGGAGGTTTATTTTATAGAGGCCATGGAATCATAAAAATCTATTTTTATCTCTATATCGAGTGTGGTGCTTGGTTATATGTATATGTATGTATGTACGTGCATGGAGTGATGGCATAAATAGTTCCTATTTTATTCTTATCCTATGTTTAGGAGGTTTATTTTATAGAGGCCATGGAATCATAAAAATCTATTTTTATCTCTATATCGAGTGTGGTGCTTGGTTATATGTATATGTATGTATGCACGTGCACACGCACGTGCTCACGCGCATGCATGCACACACACGCACACGCACACGCGCGCGCACACACACACACACACACACACACACACACACACACACACACACACACACACACACACACACACACACACACACACACACATTTTTATATATCATGGGTAGTTGGTGATATATTTTATAATATCACAAGAAAAACACTTATTGAGAATAATTAGGTTATAGAGTGATGACATCAAGAGTTCCTATTTTATTCTTATCCTATGTTTAGGAGGTTTATGTTATAGAGGCCATGGAATCATAAAAATCTAGTTTTATCTTTATATTAAGTGTAGTGCTTGGTTATGTATGTATGTATGTACACACACACATGTATGCATGTATGTGTGTGTGTTTATATATATATGTGTGTGTGTGTATATATGTGTGTGTGTGTGTTTGTGTGTGTGTGTGTGTGTGTGTGTGTGTGTGTGTGTGTGTGTGTGTGTGTGTGTATACACGTAGATACATGTATGTATATATGTATATATATACATACATCTATGTATGTATGTATGTATATATATATAGATAGATTTATGTATATATATATATACATATATACATACATGTATCTATGTGTGTGTATATATATATATATATATATACATATATACACACACATATATATACATACATACATACATACATATATACATACATATATATATACATATATATATATATATATATATATACATATATATATATATATATACATATATATACATATATACATATACATATATACATATATATATATATATACATATATATATATATATATATATATATATATATATATATACATATACATATACATATATATACATATACATATATACATATATATATATACATATATATATATATACATATATATATATACATATACACACACACACACACACACACACACACACACACACACACACATATACATATACATATACATACAATACATACATACACAAACACACAGACACATATACATATACATATATCAATAAGATCAAAATTTTATATTATTTCCTTTCTTATATGAAATTATGTGTTTGTATAGGTCCAATTTGTTTTCATGTTTTGATATATCAAGACCTAGTGATTAAATTTTTATGTGGAATTACAAAAAAATGCATGTCAATAATACTGGGGCCACGGGGTCATAGAGTGATAATGTCCTTATTTTTATTGGGTCAATTTCAGTAAGCTCCATGATTTTATTGATATTTTGGTTGCACATGTTTTGGTTGCACATGTTCCAAAATTTTTTGCCCTTGATATTAAAGAGAGTGTGATGTTGATTTTTTTTTATCTATCTCTAGAAGTCTATGTATTTTAATATATTTTAGGTAAGTGGTGAAATCCCATGTATTATGGTACAAAATTATCTACCCAATCATGCTATGTAAGATATCAAATGTAACATTTTGAACATAGTTTGGTTTATAAATAAAATTTTATTTTTATTCATTTGAAATAAATTTTATTTATCTTACATTGTATTAGTTAAATGAAATTTATGTTTATGTATATTTATTTTGAATTAGTGAAAATTAATTTTTTCTCTTTTTGAAGTGAAGAGATACTAAGTGGAAATGTTTTCTCTTGGATCATATTTTTGGATAAAATATTATGACATCATTTTAAAGAGTAATATCACTATTTTTCCTTTGCTGAGGCAAAAACTTATTGTTAGGTATAATCATGTGATTTCGTATGATCAAATTCTTTGCCATATTGAATGTGTCATTGGGGTAAGGTTTTAATGTCTCATGTTCAAAACAATATTATTTTAGATGTTACTTGTATCAACTCAATCTAACATAAAAGTCTAAGAGGCAAGAATATTCAATTACCCATAAATGATCACAGTTGGGTCTATTTTTTACAGTGGAAAATATTGAATGGCGATTTTTTTTTTGTTTTTTTTTTCATTTTTTATCAAATTATTTTTATTATTCTATATATATTTTTTATAGTGGAAAATAATTGTATTATGCTTGGATTGGATATTGTGTACCTTTGAAATGATTAAGTGCTATATTTGATGAGTCTCTACCCTTGATGTTTGTTGATTCTATGTATGTTTTTTTAGTTTTTCTTTAGACATGTTTTGGTTATTCAATGTTTGTGGTAACAATACTATTTATTGTGGGAAATGAATCATCAATTTTTTTGGTGGCTTATGGGAAAATCTTCTCATTATTCATTTTTATTTTTTGAAGTATTTTTTTCTTATGATTATGTTTTATAAGAAACTAAAGGAACTTGTACACAGAGATTATACACTGAATATATATATATATATATATATATATATATATATATATATATATATATATATATATATATATATATATAAAGGAATTGGACATTTTAAAATATCTCTCCTTATTATTACTAAACCTATTTTCACATGATCTAAATACATATGTGCTTCATATATTATGTGTATATGTAGATTCACATTTTAAAAATCAATTGTAATTATTTATTTTTTAGAGTGGTTGATTGAATATAAGTGTAGTAAAAACAACACTTATACTTTCAATGAACTTGTTAAATATGAATTTTCTAACTTTTGTAAAAAGCTTTATTATCTTTATACATACATACATACATACATACATACATACATACATACATACATACATACACCCCCACACATATACATAGATGAATAAAATTAGGGTTTCTCAAGCATCTATATTATATCATTGACTTGTGGTATGCTCCTTAACTTAAATATTGTTATGGGGTAATTTAAAGTTTGTATAAAGTTTTTTATATAAGTATTTATGTATTGAACATGGACTTTATCATAACCCATGTGACATACCATCATTTTTAGTAATAGACTATAACCATTTTCATTGATATCATTTTAATAAACTTTTATAAAAGTTGACAGGTTTAATTCATAATAATTTAGAATTCAATAAAAATAAAAAATATATAAATTTAAAAATAAAACAATCTTAGTAATAGATATTGAAATTTATATATATATTAAAAAAAGTTGAATATGTAAAATTAAATTTCATTTTTAACATACCCATTGTATCATTCATAATCTATGAAATTGACATATTAATATACAAAACAAGCTTCCAAATAAAATGACATATTAATTTCTTCCTTTCTACTCAAGAATTTTAATTAATCATGAAGTTGTGCACATTGATTACTTATCTATGCTATTATTTTTTATTCACTACTTCTCTATAGACAATGTGCCACTTACACAAAAAATTGATGAAGGCTCAATGTAATACTAGACAAACTATAATATTCATTATAATCCTTCCACTCAACCTATTAAATACCTTCAACTCTATTAAAAAGTTCTTGCCAATGACATGCACGTGCAAATACATCTATTTTTATTGAAAGTTTCATTCTTATTGATAATTTGAATCTTCAAGAAAGAGTGTTTTCATAATACAACATCACCAACTAATTTTATCCATCTTTATCAATCATCAAATGTTGGTATGGTTCATAGTATAAAAGAAGAAGAAAATAAGACTAATGTATATATAGATTATATATATTTACATTTCTTACACACCTTACAATATTTTACCTAGAAAAATTGATGTAATTACTCTATTGATTACCTGGTAGATGTGATGAGGACACGTGTCTATCACCATACCTTTATATTTTCCAATAACTTTATTCTTATTAAATTTTGTGTCTTATTAAGCTTTTAATTTTGTCATAGTGTATGATCAAAAACAAAATTTGATACTCAATACTCCCTATCAACCTTTTTTTCATGGTTTTTTTATTCAAGACTTTACTTCAAATATTGCTACAATTCATATTAAAATAAACAATTATTGTGTGTGTCTGTGTCTATATATATATATATATATATATATATATATATATATATATATATATATATATATATATATTCCTTTCTTTGCTTATATTTATTTTCCAAACTTAAATTAGAGCTCTACTTTTAATGCCCACTTATTTTTTATCGCCTTTAAAATTTTGAAATAGTTTTGTCAAATATTTTTTGATTTGTGTCATTTCTAAATTCATCTAAGTAAGATAATTAATCAATAAAAATATTAAATAACTAGTAATATATCATTCAGATGAAAAAAAATCTGTGCAAATTAATTTTGCATTGAATTCACATGGCACACTAATGGTTTCCTAGAGAAGAATGATACTTAAAAAAATGGTATATGATGATCCTCTTAAGATTCTAGTGAACATGATAGAGACACATGTTTCTCATCTAACATTGGATTTAAACTCTATTATTTAGATAAGATCTATTCAAACCATACAAAATTTATAGTATCATAAGTATTTATAGTTTTTAACATTTTATACATGGTTTACAAAGATTTATTTTGTAGGAAATGTGTGTGTGTGTATGCATACATATATGTATGTGTATATGTATGTGTATGTGCGTGTATATATATATATATATATATATATATATATATATATATATATATATATATATATATATATATATATATATATATATTACTATATATATATATATATATATAATATATATATATATATATAATATATATATATATATATATAATATATATATATATATAGTAATTATTTATAATTTTTAGCATTTATTACATGGGTTACAATGATTTATAAAAGCTAAATTAGAGCTTCATTATGAATTCTCATTCAATTATGATCACCTTTAGAAATTTAAAGCACTTATCTCATGAATTTTAGCATTAATCATTTATTAGATCACCTAAGTAATATAATCAATTAATAAAAAAATTAAATAACTAGTGATAAATTACCAAGATGAAACAAAAAAAGGCTACATTAATTCAACATTGAATACACATGGTGCGCACACAATTTCTTAAATACGATTAAAACTAGAAAAAGTGATATATCATTACTCTCTCAATTTTTGGGTGGGTGTGAAGAAGAAATGTGCCTTTCACCCTACCTATTAATTTTTGAATAAATTTATTATTTTAAAATTTCACATCCCTATTCTTAAGATTTAAAATCTTTAAAATGCATGTTTATCACATTGTGCGATCTGGAAAAAAAATTGATACTCAACATTGCCTATCAATTTTTTTTAATTTTTGTTTTAATTTGAATATTGTAGTTATAATATTATTATAGCTCATATTATAAGAAACAAACCTTCCCTGCATCATTTACAATGATTTCTTAAAATTAAATCAGATTTATACTTTCAATGCTAATTTAATTTTCATTAGTTTTTTAAATTTGAAATTATTTTGTCATGGATTATTTGTTATAATAATTTCTTGATTCATTCGACCAAGACAATCAATGAATAATTTTTTTTAATAACTACTCTTAGATCACTAAAAATTTTAAAAAAATGTGTACCTTAATTTGGCATTAAGTACAAATGGCAAGTGCATGGTTTTTTAGAGATAAATGATCCTAAAAAAATTGGTATATGATGCCACACTCAATATTTGGGACAACACGATGAATGCACTGTTTCTGATATGATGGCTTTTATAACTCCATAGTTTACTTAAGATATATTTATACCATCAAAAATTAATAGAAAATGGAAAAATTTATAAATTTTCTTTTCAAACATCCCTTTGTTCACGTAATTGAAAAAAATTCAATCAAAATATTAAATAACTAGTCATAAATCATTAGGGGGAGAAAATAATGGGGGATATGGGAATTAGTTTAGCATTGAATACACTTGCCACACACATGGTTTCTTAGAGATAAATTATAGTATAAAAATTGATAAGTGATGACCATATCAAGTTCATGGTGAAGAAATGCCTCTATAATATAACAAAGCTATTATATTGTGATAACATATCCATCAACATATTAAGCCATATATTATCTCATAATTTGATAGTCTAATAGAATTCTTCCAAACTACATTACAAAACTTCAACATGTTTATTTCTGTACACTTCTAAAAATAACTTCAACTTTCCTAAAACTAATTTCTAATATTAAATTATGCACGTGTCTCCTTAAAAAATGTAACATTCAAATCACAATTTTGTAACATCATTTGTGATTTGAAAATCCATGAATTAACACCAAATCCTGAATTTCAAATTCATTAATCAAGATGTTTAATCGCATTAAATTAAATTCAATTTAGTTAATAGATGCAATTTCCTTTTCCATGTATATGTCCATTTTCATCCTTTAAAATTTTTTATTAATTCTTAATCTTGATTTTTTAATCTATGGATTCCATTAACTTTTTTGAGCTTAGCTTGCCATTGAAAAATTTCCCTGATGTTATAAATTTTATAGATATGGTCCATAATCATGTTAGTTACCAAACTCCAAACATACATAATACATGAATAATAAATCTATGAAAGCTTAGAAATAAACTAACACAAATTCATTCTTGTAGCATAGCTACCTTTTTTTATTAAGTGCATTTCCCTAATTCTACCTATATAACAATAAATGACATCCACAAAAAGACTACCCATTAGGCCTTTATGTTCTTATGTAGATAAGAGAGGATAATAGGTTTAAGGTCAGGGTTTTAGAGAGTAGTTACTAAAAAATTACAAAAAACTATAATTAAAAAAATTCAATTAAATATTTATTTTATTGATAATCTTATCTAATAATAGGTTATGGATAAGTATATGCCAATTACTGTCTACCCTTGAATAAGAAATTCAATACAAGTGCCTCTTAATACCATATAATAGTGCATGAGTAGTTAAATATAATAACATTCCCCCTTAATATGTGATTCATTTAAGGGAAGGATATAGGAATCAATTAATTATCCCCCCTTGAAGACACCTTATTTCACCCCCAAAATTTCCTTGAGCTAAACAAACTTCACCTTAGAAGAGGGTTTTGTGAAAATGTCTTCAACTTGATCATTTATTTGGTATAATATAAGACCAATGAACTTGTCATGTATTAATTTATGAATATAATGCATGTGGATATCAATTTTATTTATGTGTTGGTGTTTCTTTGGGATTTAATAAATGTGTATATGACTATGAATATCAAACAAAATTAGTGTGTGTTGGGTCTTGGGAAATCCAAATTTAGAAAGAAATATTTGAATCCAAGCTAACTCATACCCATAAGAAACAAATCCACTATACTCATGTTTTGTATTATAAAAAAAATAGTAGTTTGCCTCTTGCAATAGCAAGTCACATGACTTACCTTAAGATGATAGATGTATCATGTAGTTGAATTATGATTATCTAGATCTCATGTCCAATCACTATATATATATCAAATAACCATTATATTTCGACCATAAGTGTAACAAAAAGGCTTATCCTCCAAAAAATTTCTTAATCTCATAGTTAGTAATAACACTAAGATATATTAGAATACATTTTACAAATTACCAATGTCAATCATGGGGGTCCTGATAGTAGAATGATACCAATTTCATAACAAATGAAATATCATGATAAGTATGAGTCACTTGTAGAGTGTAGTATAAATGGGAGGAGAAGAAAAATTGGCAAAAATATCTACTCTAGATTAATAAAGAGTCTTAAAATTATTCATTATCCAATATTTCAAATCATTAATATTCTTGGTGGAACTCCCTGTGATGATTAAGTTGATGTAGAGGACCAAAATCAAGAGTTTTATTTTAACTTTATTGGTGTAGACTATGGGGTTAGAGTAATTTAGTGTAAATATATATTTTATTAGAAACATGATAATATTTTCATACCAATCTTGAGAACCTTGATTCAAACCAATCAAAGACTTTTTAAATATGCACACAAAGTTGGATCTCTCACTAATTATGGACTTGGGAGGTTGGGACATGTATATTTATTTTTGAAATTCACCATGCACTAAGGAAATTTTTAATTCCATTTGATGAAATTCTCATCCCTGTGTTTTATCTAATGAGAGTAATAGCCTGATTAAATTCATGTTTGTAAATAGAAAAGAGGTTTTATGGTATTCAAAACCTTCATATTTTGAAAAATATTTTAATACAAATCATGATTTGTATCTATCAATGGACCCATCTAATTCATACTTAACATGGTACACCCAATTTCACCTCATGATTTTTATTTCTTTAAAAAGTGGAACCAAGTCCCAAGTTTTTGTTCTTCTTTAAAGAAAAGAGTTCTTCTATCATACTTGTCTATTATTTAGGGTGATTAAAATCTTGATGATAGGTTTTTAGATCCTATGTCACTACAAAATATGCCAAATTTCAAATACTATATGGATGTTGTGATATTTTCATGCTTGGATCTCTTGGATCTCTTGCAATGCACCAACCTCATGAAAAACTATACAAAACCATTTTGGTGAAGGCTTATTAGTTGTGATAGTGTGATTTTAATGTATTTTGGTATTGATGGGGTACTAGTCATCCCCACCTATGGTTCATCACCTAAGTGTAGTAACTCTTAGAATGAGAATCATCTAAATTATATTTTTCTTAATAAGAGACATCATAAGTTGTGTCCAACTTGATAGAAGGTACTGGAAGAGGAATAGTAGAATATGGTGATGTGAAAGTCTATGATTGTTCATCAAATAAAACATATTTATAGTAAATCACCTTAGTGGTACACAAAATAATAAGAAGATACACCTTCACATATTCATAATAGCCAAAAAAGATACAATCACGAACCTTCCTTTACATTTTTTTGTAGTTTTCATCTAGATTATGCTCCCACAAATTATATCTATATAGTAAGAAATCAAAAACATTTGGATTGAAACTATAGACCATTTTTCTTCAGAAGTCATATTTTTTCACTATAGAGTGGGGAGTGAAATTTTGGATGTGGGTTGAAAACTAAACTAACTCTACCCGATACTATGGAGGAAATTCCTTGGAGTGCAACATGCAATTGGTTGTTTGCTTTAGTGTGTGTTTTTAAATCTCAACTACATGATTTTTCTAAGGGGCATACTTTATAATATGGTGAATTCAAATGTTTGCTTATTCATAGAAGCTAATCACTTCATTTTTTAAAAAATATCTTCCATTATCTATTACAAGATGCTGAATTTTTATCTTTGATAATTTTTCAACAAGATCCTAGAAATTTTATAGTTCTCAAAGACTTTGATTTTTTTTATAAAGTAGACCTAATTTATATAAGATAAGTCATGAATGAATGTAATTACATATTTGTTTTTATAATAATAAACATTAGAAAATAACATAAGATCATTGGGAACCAACTATAAGTTTTTGATTAAATCCCTCAAGGATTTTCCTTTAAGAAATGGATCCCTTTATTATTTTCAAAGTGCACAACCTAGACAAAAACCATATTTAAAATAAATTTGCAAAAACCAATTTCCATGCGATGCTTATTGAGGTCCTGAAATGAATGATAATTGAGGTGGATAATAACTCATGTCAAAGTTTACTCAATTAATTAACATGTGCAAGCATAAGTTGTAGCTTTGTTGAGTGAACACAAAATTTTCATATTTGTACAACCATGTTGGATGATCAACATTTCTAGTGGCTAAAATAGAATATTAGTCTTTTATGTTTATAATGAGAACATCTATAGGTGTAAAATCAATGGTTTTACATGAACCTTAATGTGTGATTTGATATTTAGAGTGGAGGTTTATTAGAAAAGTCTAGAACATCTATAAATTGACTGAATATGTCATTTCCCTTCTTAATTATCCCTTTGACCTCAACAACTAGAGGATTTTATTTTCCTACAAAATTTTAGTTGAGTGACATTACTTAGTATTTTCAAATAATGATCCATCATGTGCCATATGCTAAGATGCTATGAATCCAAAATCCATCATGTAAGTGATCCTATTGTTTTATAAAGTGTTGTTCCTATCTTAGGAGGGTGAAATGACATTTTTTTCATCTTTACTTCTAAGTATGCCATTTTATTAAAATAATGATGTTCAACATGGCCTAGTTTCTTAGATAGCTATTATAACACTCTTGGTTGATGTTGGCATTAAATTTACCTTTTCCTTTATTTTTACATGGAAAAGGATTTTGATTAGCTAATTGATCACCCTTAGGTTTGGGCTTTGCTTTTCATTTTTATTAGTATGGACCTTGCCTTTTCTAGAGTTTGGATATGACATTGGGTTAGTATCATTAACCACCAATTTTTGTTGATTAGTACCTTCAATTCAAACTTCCCCAACAAAAATTAGTTTTTCCCATTCTCTCTAAAGTTGCTCGTACATATTTTCAAAAGGTAGTGCCACATATGTAGATCCATATGATATTAATGTGTGTATTAGCTTGAAATAAAAACTGAACAAGTGTGACCTAATTTAGACAAAATATTCAAAATGAGTAACTTTTAATCAATTTTGGTTTAACCAGTCTCAATGAGTAGAAGCCTCAAGATCTTGACTTGGGATATGAAGTCCTCAATATGAGAATAGTTTTATGGATTAAGAGTAGTGAGCTTGCTTTCTAGTTTGCATGCCTTCAACTTAATACGCTTTCCAATTTCCTCCAAGATAGTCTAAACTTTATAAGGTTCCATGATACCCTATAATTAAAATTTAGATTAAGGGGATACTAACTAACTAAGGATGCCTCTAAGATCACTAGAATGATTTTTCCATTTCTTTTATTTGATAATATATGAATGTGCCAATTATTCATTCATTGTAATGTGATAAAAACCCTACTAAGTTGAAGATCAATAATGTATCTTTTATAAATAAATTAATTCAAAATTTAGAGGGTTATCTTTTTCTCTTTCATTGTTACCACATAAATCTGAGTGAAAATAACTCAATTGTTTTTTGTATACATAAAAATATGAAAAAGTTTCTCCCAAAATACATGTTAAAGTGATCATCTCAATGATAAATTAACAATGGTGCAAATAACCTATGGTAAAATTTTGGTTTCTAAAAGTGTTTTCAAAACTATAGTTTAAAAAAATGCATGTAATTATTTTTCCAAAAAATATAAATACTAGTTAAAATGAGTGTATGGATGAGAAAATTGTAATGGTGCAATCACCTTAGGACCCACAAAAAATAATTTAGTCTTTTTTTCTATTTCACATTAAAATTTTGGTATGTTACCTTCCCACATGGATTTTTTTTCAAATCCTTTTCTACCAAAAAATCCTTCTACTTTACCCTTTCATTGTTATTTATTGAAAAATAGATCCCCAAATAGGGACACTAAAACCAAATTTAGACATGGAATAATATAACTAAATCTAAACATAGAATATTAAAAATGTGTAGATTTACCAAATGTATCCAAATTTGTTTTGGAAATACCAAGCTGAGGAGTGTTTGATCTATAGGCTCTCTAATATATGAATCCATAGCCATAAATTAGGAATAGGCCTAAAAGGCACTGACTACATAAGTTTCCACTATCCCATTTTTGAGCTATGTAAATAGTAACTTCTAAGAGATAACCACTTACTAATGTACCATAAAATCAAATTGGTTGATACACTTCCTAATCAAAGAAATAAAAATCCTAGGAACTTGTTATATATTGTGAGCTACGTGGAAGCTAATATACATATAAAATACTATCATATGGCATGAATATTGAATCACTACCCATCACATAATAGATCTGGTAAAATTGATTTTTGATTTACCTAGAATGATAACCCCTGTGAGTTTTACAACTGTTGGAAGATAGTTCTAACCCATCCAACTTATATGAAATAAATTTGCTTTAACCCTTATTCCCCCACCACATTCAAAATTTTATAATAAAAAAATATCCCATAAGAGTTAAGTGAGAGTATAATATTGGTTATTTACAATAAACCACTAAATTTGGGCTTGAAACCTAAAATGTAGAAAAAATAAATTATAGATCTGAAAATTGAAAATAATTTTAAATATGTAGAAAAAATGAAAAACTATAGATATGATCCTTAAACCTACATTTGGAATGAGGTGAAGTTTCTATAGGTTAGATACTATATTATTTTTATTTGTATAGGATACAAAATCATGTTAAGTACCATAAGATAAACATCCACAATGTCTACATAACAAATCTATCAAATCATAGAAACAATGTAACATAGATTCATCCTAGTAACATATATACCGTTTTTAATTTAGAGTAATGACCTAATTCATCTAATATATTAGTAACACTCATCCATAACATGCCTCATCCACTATCCCTCTATGTTATTATATAGATATGTGGGAATCTTAGGGTAAGGGTTAGGGTTTTGGAGAGTAGTAAAAATAGAGTAAGACAAAACTAATATTAGCAAAATTTGATTAAGTATCTATGTAATTTACAATTTTTTTAAATAACATGTTATGGATAAATATGCACCAATTAGTTTATGACCATGAATTATAAATAATTAATACAAGTGCATATTAAAACCATACAAAGAGTATTATTAATTAAATGTACTCACATATTTGTCATGATGAACAACCCTTTTATTCCTTGAGAAGATGAAAATTAGAAAAACTTTAAATTGATGGTCACAATTGGATAGGAAATATGAAGGTTAACCTCATGTCCATCAACATCTAGATGATATTTTGGTAGATTGACATAAAATTGGTAATTGAATGGTCAAGGAACATGACATGGAAGTCAACACTGTTCACTTTACTCATTTATATAGTGCTCACTATATAGAGTACTAGACATGGATAATAAATAAGTATAATGTCACAGAAGAATTGATTTTCATCAATGGCAATGGAATTATAAATATTATTTTTGCAATGAAAATAAATGTGATAAAAACATGATTTGTAAATTTAATGAATATGTCAATTGAGTTTTTAATAATATTAACATTATTATATGTATATCTGTTAATCTTATTCATTTTTTTAGTTTTGTTCTTATTGCATGTTGTGATTTTCACTACTTTTTTTCTTCAGGGGGTTCATATTTTTACTTTCATTCTCATAATTTTGCATATTTAATTTAATTTTACTACATCTAAGACCAATTTTTCATGTAAAATTACTATATTATGCTTGATGTTTTCAACCATGTAGTCACATAATTTATGAAGTCATTGTTTTCATAATTTAATATTCTCCACCTCGCATATGACAATTTGTTGTACATTTAAAATAAATCGATACTTAAAAAACACCTTCCTACCACATAAAAATATATATTCAACACAAACATTCATTGAATTATCATATGCCTTTTCCCCCTTTTTTCTCCTATTGCATTACAATAAATGGCACCATTCCACTATTTTTGGTATTGAAGTTCATAGACTCTTTTTACCTCTTTACATTACTATATGCACTTTATGGATCCATGAGTTTATTAAATGTTCTTTATA
This sequence comes from Torreya grandis, assembly GCA_037957365.1. Classification (NCBI taxonomy): domain Eukaryota; kingdom Viridiplantae; phylum Streptophyta; class Pinopsida; order Cupressales; family Taxaceae; genus Torreya; species Torreya grandis. The sequence goes on from JARHVA010004977.1 coordinate 998,172, forward strand.
TTTCACTCATATGCATAAATCAAACTAAAAAAAATGTTTCCATTACAAAATATAAGATCACATTTTTGGATTTCTAAAAATACATAAACATTAGAAGGATTTGCCATTTCATGGCCTTGTTTTATATATTTATTTTTGTGTCCTTTAATATTAAATTAAAAATGTCCATTTTGATTATTTTCCAATAGTTAAAAAGATGAGGAATTTGGAATAATACCACATATGGCTCCAAAATTAAGGTCCCTCTCACTAGGGTCATTAAAGTTTAGTAGTTAGCAACTTCCCCTGACCTAGATAGTATATTTTACGATTGACCCTACTTGTCATAAAGTTTTTGGTGATGATTATTTTTCAAAAATGACCTTAAAATATTAATATAGTTGATACTAAAATAAATGAATATAAATATTATCTATATAATGCTTTATTATTTTTATGCTCTATCAAAAATTTCACCTTGGATCTCATATGGTTTACAAAAAACATTGATTATATCTTACATTTAAAAAACATAAATACGATCATGTGGCCATCAAATTTAATAGTTCCTTAAACCTAACATAGCCATCACAAATGATGTAAGAATTAATATCTTCAAATTATGTCAATTATCTTTTGTATAATAAAGCCATTTAGGCCTAAATCATGTCAATAGAAATAATGTCTAAATATATAGATATTAAAGGATATGTAGTGTGAGTGAATGAACTAGTACAATGCATAGCTCGTATGAAGATTTACTATAGATCTCGATCTTAGTATTGGTTTTAAAATCCTATAAATGTTTTATAATTTCAATAAATTAAGAATCTCCAAATTTAATAATGGTAATAACATAACATTCTAATAGCATATTAACTATTTAAAGATGGGGATATGGTTTCAAATTAAGCCTATATAGATAATTATAGTAACTAGCTTGTCAAGTTATAATTTACATGTTATGAATAAATATCACCAACACTGGGCAAATTAACCACACAATCTACCTAAATGGATCTGTAAAAGGGATAGTGGTTTGTTAAGAAAATAGGGTAAAATGAATCCCCTGCATATGAGTTTTTAAGTTAATAAGACATTGAACTTGGGCTTTGGGGAAATAATAGAATTGGTTCTTTCATTATATGTTTTTTCATCACCATTATTTTCTCTTTTATATTAAAATTTTTAATCATTGATTAAATAGTTACAAACTTTTTCAAATAAATTAAAGGGAACTTTAGGCATGAAACGGGGTCATGATATAATTATGTTTTGGTACCGATTATTATTTTCATGGATAGTTAAATTTAAACCTAAAATAGGTTACCGTATGAAATAAACTTGAAAATCCTAAAAACATGACACATGGTATAAAATAATGCATTGTATCAACTTCGATAGAAATGGTCCTCTTATGCACCCATTGTTGGACTAGATTTGAGGCAAAGATTCTAGTTTTTTTGGTTAACTTAAATTTACATTTGCTTGGGACTCGCTATTCACACAAGTAGAAGGAATATTATCAAGCAAAAATATATTAAGTGTAATATAATGTTGCTTCAACAAAATTAATCACAAATATATAGCCATTATGACATCATATCATTGATCTAAATATTCAAATCATTATGAGATAGTTCTTCTCAACTAAAATTTTTAGCACTTAAATTTATAGTATCCATATCTTATTTTGATTCAAACTTACATCTAAATTAGCCTTTAATATTTTTATTTCCTCCTCTATCTTATAACACTTCTCTTAAAACCTTCACATTTATTTGTTTCAATTTTCAAGATGCACTTATAAATTATTTTATTTTATTATAGATTTTTTTTTGTTCTTAAATAAAATTGCACTGATGATAAATGTCATGTGAGCTCATACAGTTTACAAAAATACTCTTCAATATTTATGGAAGGAACTATCCATTACATTATCCTTGTTCTTTAATGCTTTGAGTAGAAATTTGTTCTTTTTTTTTTTTTTTTTTGAAAGTCTTATCCATGAAAGACAAATTTCTAGCCACAAATTAATAATATCAATTGCATAGAATCCTATTTTTTATTTAAGTGAAATAGATAACAAAATTTGAAGGGATATTGAATGGAATTTTATATAATGTTTAAATAATGTTATAAATATCAATAATTAGTTTTAAGAGTCACACTATGCATATAAATATCATGAATTGAAAACTAAAGAATTTAATTATTTATATTCCAACAAAATTACAATATACAAGAGAGGTAGTTAAAATATATCAAAATTAAGAGTTTGGTGGAAAATGGACACATGATGGACACATGTGGGATATGGTGGAAAGTGATATTGATGACACATATCCTATTCTAAGCATACAATGTGTTAACAAAGAAAACCAAGTATAGTAATGCTAACCTAAGTCAACTTAATATTAATGCAAGTGGATACACCAATCTTCCTCCCTCGTCCCCCTACCCTCCCCTCAACCCCCTCCCCCATAACCTCTTAAGTGAATCTTAGGTATGGATATTCAAAATAATAAGGCTAAGAATCCTCTAAAATGGGTCCTTAAAACTAGTCATGATGAAATACCCATGTACAATAGGTGCAACTTATAAAAAATGAGATACAAAACAAAGGTCTCTAAAAAACAAAACTAAGTTCTATGAAGATTAAATTAGATGGGATGGAAGCCATCACTAAAATAGGACTAGATTGGAGGAAATCTATCACTGAATAAATTTAAATAATTTCAAGTGAAAATACTAGTGGAGAACTCAAATATAAATGAGTGGTTTGAATCCACTACCTAATCACTTAAGATAAACATTGGGGATATCATATAGTAATATTTCGAATTGAAGTTTTGAAAATAAAAAATAGCACACCAATAATCCAATAAATATAATGAAGTATATGTTGTGATGTGTCAATGGTAATAAATGGAAAAAAAACTCAAGGAAGTAATATGACTACACATAACCATAATGATTAATTTTTTAAGTGGATGAAAAAATTGGTATGAGTGATTTGAATCCAAAATTTGAACACTAAATAATGACATAAGTTGGGTATGCCATAAAATTCACTCTAAAAGTAAACATACTATCAAGGTATTGAATAATAAAAAAATGTTTTCTCAAAATGAGATGGCCCTAGTGGTGATGGGAGGGATTAGCAACTAAAATAGAAAAAGGGTGCAAAAATCAAGGCACACATGTATGAAGGTAGACTGGGTTTTGAAACTTAAACCCCCATTTCACTTTATAATTTAAGTTAAGTACAATATATCCAAAAAACACCAAATGAATACAAATAATACATTGTGTACACCATATTAGTTTGAAACAAGGAAACTATCCATCTATATAATAAAGGCCATATCAATGTGAGATTTGCTTCAAAATAAGGTAGAACTTCCAAATAGAGTTACTTCAACATAAAGGGAGTACTACTAGGTATAATGAGTGGTATGTAGATAATATATATGAATGGTAGATGATCCATGCTAGTATACTCCACAAAAATAATGTTGATGATGTCACTTTAATTGAATTGAGATCCATTATAAGTGGACACAGATGGTAGATGAGGAATTCTACATGTTATCTAGTTTCATGTGCACAAATGTTACATGCAAGGAATCATCTAAATGTGTGTCAAGAATCTCATGCTTAACTAAAGTAGTCTCATTTTTTCCATTCCTGAGAAGGTGTGTATAAGGATTCATTTATTTCTTAATATCCTCAAAAAGAGTGGAACAATTAAAAAACATGTGATTTTGCACAAAATGGACACAATGAAGGGAATTTTTATTTATAACTAATTTCTTAGCAAGTAATCTAATGAACAATATGGTTAGGGGAGAAAATGGCCTAAAAATATTTACATGTGCATCTAATATAATGACCCATAGATTAGATAATGTGGGATCCAAACCTTATTGTGTTATTCTCAAATGAGTAAAACACAATGGAGGGTGAGTCTAAAGTTTGGGTTGAAACAAGTACAATAAAAAGTGCATAAAATTTGTGGGGAGACTTATGATCAGGAAGATAAAAAATTGATGATGAATTAATAAGATAGGAATAAGTGACATAATGTAGACCATGATTGATAATAATTATGACCATGGTGTCAATTTGATGTTGAAAGCATGCAACTTTTCCCTACCATGATTGAAGAAAGGTTTTTTTTCAAGAATTAGTGACAGAAATAAAGAGTTATGTGTTTTTGGCTTCCTATTATCTTCAAAAAATCTAACCATGTCTTCATGAAGTGAACACACTTTATAAAAAACATGGTAATTTTTGAAAGTAGATTATTATATATCTTTGTAACAATGTGTAGGTCTTAACATGAAGCCATTAAAAAATCAAGATAAAAAAACCTTAAAGATAACCTAAAAAATGAACACACTTAATCAACCCATCCTAAATTATTTTTAATATAGTTTTAAAAATAAATACCAATAAAGGAGTTGTAAAACATGCCAAGATGGAAATGAACCCATCCCAAAAACTAATATAATGCATAAAAAGTTCATACCTGCTAAAAGTAAGTGACTTTATAAAATAGTGTGTTTAAAGTAAAAAATACCAGTGAAAATGAGAAATAAATACTAAAAAACACTTATTTATGGGCTCATTGTAACCAACATGCAAAAATGTGTGTGGATGGTTCCTATCCCACCATTCCTTTCATCATCAAAATGAAGCACCTGACATGGAAGGGATGATGATGTTATTGTGGCTCTTTGGTTGAAAGTTCCACATAAATCCATCAATTTATATTTTGTATATCTTGCTCTAACAAATCGAACATAAAAAATATACTAGCTGATCCCGTTCATTCCATAACTATGATATTGATGTGTGGTTCATAGCTGAGAAAAGTGTGTGGAAAATAAATTAACAATTCTCACTCCAAGTCATGGCCATTGAATGTATGTTGGTAAGAGATTTTGTTACCAAGTGGTTTTAATGTAAATTGTATTGTTGATTTGGATTTTAGAGTTTCAAACTACAATTGAATAGCTTAAAATTATAATCCCATAGTATTACAACTAGGTACAAAGTTTTCCTCTGAGTTATACGGTCTTATAAAGAGTAGTGTAATGGAAAAACATGTAGATAAGTACCTCACTGATATTATTTTGACATATTTCATTGCCCCACTTTTTGAACTTGTAATTGCCTCAAATTATCACATATGATGGCTTGTTCCATAAAGTCTAAAACTTCATTGGTGGGGCCCAATTTTTTTGAATACATTTAATAATTATATGTATGTAATTATATGTGATATATTGCTTTGCTAATTGATTTTAAGCATTCATAATGTCATTTTAATGATTCAAATATGACACAAACATTTTGATGAGTTTGTCTTGAAATATTTAATATTGCATTAATAAGGTTGCATTTGATGTCTAAGAATACTTTCTAAAGGTGATAAATAGTTCAAATTGGTAAAAGTGTTTATACAGTTCAATAGTCTTAATAGTGCAGAATGTGATCACCAATTTTCTTGACTATTAATATTTTTATGGTGGTGGCATTTTGAATTCATTTTGGAATAAAAAAGATAAGTTTATCTTGATAGATGCTAACAACTCACCGGCTACTCTTATGCCACATTGATGGAACTAACAACACAATTATTTATAATAGAATACACACATACAACATGATTCAAAATGAAACTGAAGGATCCAAACAAATAGAGATCATATCAATGACAAAAACAAATTAAAAATTATATATATAATAATAAACAAATTAAAAATAATATATATATATATAAAATAAAACCACATTTTATGAGAACAATCTTATACTATCACATGAAAAAAAGAGGTCCAGATACCACTTTGGTTTTTATAGGACTATGAAGATCTACATGTAACAATTATAACACATTCTCCACTCTTCGTGATTTACTAGTATGAAAATGTTTCCTTGTATGTTTACCCAACTAAAATTTTGTACAAACATCTTCATTTATTTGAAAGTATAGAAGTCCATTCAACATTTGATTCTTTCTAAATACATTCAAATATTGGTAACTAAGATGACCATGTCTTTCATATGAAAGAGTACTAGTTTTCTCAATTGTTGCTAAAGCATATTTTTCTATAATTTTAGGATTTAAAATTTTTTACAGACTCATTTCCCTTATACCAATAGAAACTATTTCATCATTAATTTTATTTACTTTAAGTTTTTTTATTCAAACATAACTACCAATTGTTTATATCTGGTGATTTCACTTATGGATAAAAGATTCTTGTTCATATCAAATACATATATAACATTATAAAATGTGTATTTTTACCTATTATTAAATATGATTCACACATACACACATCCCTTAATATCATGTGTCCATAAACACTTATATGAACTATAGATGATATTTTATGATTATATAACACCTTAGTATTTTACACTTGGGAAACTCAGACCTCAATTGTTCCTCTTAGTTATTCACCTTTACTACATATAAAAGTCTCCTTTCTACTCTATCTTAATGATCCTTGTACTATATCTCTTATTCTAACTAGTCTTATGTTGATGAACTAAGTATTTTATCTTGTTTAGAGTGCTTAAAATGTACTTATCTTCCATATCTGCAAGTTTAAAACATGTACCTACTCTCTTTCTACCTAGACACTAATGTTTGGGATAGAAAATAGAGTTGATGCTACTATCCTATTGTGATATAAGTGTCAATTTCCCTGAAGTCATCCAATATGTAAATGAAACATATCCTATTGGTTAGACTAATTAATTTAATATGAGTTATTACTCTAAAAGGATTGATATAAATACAAGATCAACCCTCATTCATTTTTAACCTAAAAAATACAAAAGATACTAAGGTAACTTATCAAAATCACTCTATCAAACATTTAATTTATCAAAGCTTCCCTATTTCCATACCAATCATAGGTAAAACACATCTATAAGTCTAAATCACTAAAAGAGTAGCCTAAGAGCTTGATTTTCCAAGTTACAAACTAGGTCATTGTTGTAATTTATTTACATATATTGTATGATTCACACACAAGCCAACATGTGGGGGAGAACTACATCAATATGATACCATCTTTAAAGTATTATCTATGTAGGTAATGTCCATTGATAATTTTTTGATTGGGGTTAGCTCAACACCATCTGCTTACTAACCCATTTTCACCAAACTTACATTAAATATGGAAACATAGGATTTTATCATTTTAGAAGTAACAACACTCCATGACCCAGATATGAATGCAATAGAGTTAAGGTGAAGCAAAACACATAAGCATCTAGGTGGTAGAATCTTGTTTCAATAGATATTCCATACACTAAACTAGTTCAAGCCTAGAGATTAGTAATGATGTAATCATTCAAAACTGATGTTACTATTTAAAGAGCCAAAGGTGTCAAATCCAAAATCTGATGATTATTCTAAAATCTCCTTCCTACCTAATTTTAGCCTATTCTAGATTTAGAACTACATTAGCATTAAAATAAGATAAGTACTTCTTTTATTTGCTATTTTTATATTTAACATAGTTATGGTTTACATATTTAAACTATCTTAGCATAGTAAATTTAGTGTATGCTTATATATGAGTTTATCATCTAATTTGCCTATAGCTCTAATTATCACCCTTTTGACATTTCATTTATGTATACCCATTTAATAATTTAGATAACACGAATCTATAACCATTTTAGGGTTAAACATTTGGTTAATCCAATCTTTAAACATCAATCTCTAGGATAAATTAGGTTTTTTTTCTATTGTTGATCCCTGATTATCATAAAATATGTGTAACATGGATGCATTTATTACCCATTTTGAAATCCAATATGTCATAGTTGTTATGGTTTGCTACATTACTTGCATTTTCAATTCTTATAATCCATCTCATGCTAGTAATCATAAGATTTTAAAGTAAACACAATAATTAGTATCTTTTCAAAATTCATTTTATAATGTTATAGAGACAATATCTAGATGACAATGTGTAGGATATCAATCATTTGTCCCACCTATATCTTATTCAAATGATAGATACCATCTCATACCCATGTTTCACCCATATATTATATTGGATTATGTGGTCCATATTGTTATTACTCGAAGAGGTAAGGTTACTCAACCCATCTTGCCACTTGTTAACATAAAAAAAGTGCCACCAAAACTTAGGCATATAATAAAATATAAGGGATATGACATTGTTGACCAATTGAGTAATACACATGTTAAGATTTCAATACTTAAGCTCTTAAAGTAATTTACCTTTTATAATGATATCCTATACAAGGCATTGCGTGATACACAAGTTTCAAGTGATATTGAGCCTACTTATTTTAGATATATTATGAAAGATCTTAAGAATAATAATTAGCTCATCACCTTTGATCCAAAAAATTTACCATCCAAAGATATTATTGACCAAAATTTTGCTTTTTCATATAATTAATAATAAAAACTAAAGGTATCAAAAGAGTGCTCATGGATAATGAATTAGGATTAAACATTTATGTCATACAATTCCTAACCACCATGGATATCAACACAAATCTTATTCAAAACATTTTTATGTGAATCAAAGGAATTGATAATTCACATAGCCATCTAGTTGGACAAATTACATTGGATGTAACATTACAACCAAAAATAATTTTAACTACTTTTTAGGTTATGTCTCAATCCTTACATTATAATTTACTTTTGGGTAGACCTTAGATATATTTAGTGGAGTCTATCCCATTTACACTTTATCTATGTGTAAAATTCATACATGAGGGGACCTTATTATCCATGCTTGACAATGATGAACCTTTAAAACTTTTAAAATTATACATTATGAAATTGAAATCATCCCTACAGTAGTACCACCTAAGTAATAAATTCTTCTTGAACATATAAATACGTATGAAATAGGTGTTTCAAGTATAAATTATCCTTTATCTCTAGATAAAAATAATTCATTAACCTCTAAGGTAAACATAGATATACATAAGGATAAAGAACCATCGATAGCAAAAAAAAGTCAATAATCCCCAACATTTGAGCTTCCTTTATTATTCAATACAAATAAAAATGATGGCCATGTTTAAGATTATTATGATACTAATGATGATAGAGCTTATGATATGATAGACAAAAAAAATATGAAACTTAAAATTTGATCCACTCGATCACTTGTCACATAATATATTTGAACCTACGGGTCTTGGCATATATAAGGTATAGCCACTTGTAAAAAATATAACATTGAATCCAAATAAGGGGAAAAAAAAACTAGAAGACAAGCATGTAAATTCTTATTATTCCATGCATCCCTCTTGGTTAAAATAATTGAGTCAACCTTATACAATCCAAATGCAAGTACATCATGTGAATAATGTGGAAACTTATTAAAAGGCTTTACCCTAAATACACTAGATCACAATGGGACTAGATACCACTAATACCATCATATCTTTGTTACTTGAACATAGAATGATTTATTTACCCTCTACCAGATACAAATCAAGAAGTATACTAATCCCCATAAAGGGAGTACCATATTATAATTAACATCGGTCATTGACCATACTAATAATTAATGTGTGACATTGAAAAATCTAATCCAACAATATAAGAGTGAAGGAAAAATATGCAAGTGTCCATAATAGGAAAACTTAATAATACTTATTATCTTTTAGAAGATAAGTTTATCTCAAAGAAATAAAATTATGATGATTTAACTATTACTACTAATATTGATGCGGTATATTTCCATCATATTGTGTTTGATCCAAATAAGTGGGATACAACTTGTGAGATTAATTTTATTTCATGATTGGAACATACTATAAATAAAATAATATATTATCCCTTGGATCTTGAATATCAAGGATACATTCACTTACCTATTTCTTTTAGCCTACATGTTAAAGAATCAACTATATGAATATTGGTTAATGGACCACATTTAAAAATAAAGGTAAAAAAAAAACATGGTTAGTTGAGTGGAATGCTAAGTTAGACATTAAAAACATGTGTGTAAACTTTCCTCATATAGGTATAAACATTTACATATTTCATGATGGACATGATTATTTTCTTGCACCATTGGCTTCAAGGAAAACATTACATAGAAACATTAAAATTTGGTACTAAATTGATATAAACAAAGCTTAAAATACGTTATAAGTGGCCCTTAACATTTTGAGGATGAGGACTTACTTGATCAAAACTATGTCAAACTTTCCAAAAATACCAAAATAAAAATACAAAATTCCAAAAACACTTTTAACACTTACATGTTTTATTGGATCCTTGGAATCTATGTGTTACTTATATATTGATGGATAACATACTTAGTTACTTTTACATATACATATGTGTCAACTACTACTTGAATGTGATACATGCATATAGAGATACATGATATATTCTTATTTTAGATGTCGAGCCTTCCTTCCACTCATGTCATATGGACATTGGGGGCATCTATTTCTTTAATACTAATTCACATAGGTTATATGATTCAATGATTACTAGACATTATCATATTTGAGCTCACATATGTACTTATAGATTCCTATTTTCCATGAATATATCTTACATAGGGTTCTTCATATGTTATACACTTGACATACTTTTCCTAGCACATGGGATCTATGGACCATTATGACATGTTTATGTTGGTTGCTTATGCTTTTTTTTATGCACTTACTTGAGTCTCTTGTATTCTTTGTTTGAGCATTTGAATATGATCCTTTGATTTTGACCCTTGTGCCTGTATATGTTTTCTTTGACATTTGCATATGTCATTTTTTTTGTATGGACATTTGAATATGTCATCACTACCTCAATGGAAATTTGACAAAGTCATGTCATTTTAATTATGTAACATTTGAACATTCCTCTTGTTTTTTATCTCCTTGGACCATTTCCTTTTGACTTGATTTTGAGTGTTCTCATGTGTGTTATTTTTTTCTTGGTGATCTTGTATTGTTATTATATAGACATTTCTATGATATTTATCATGCATCTTAGGATTTCATGTGATCACATTAGTTCTATGGAATTCCATGCTATATCTACCTAGACATGTTATTTATATATGTTACATGGTTACATTCACAAATTATGTAGTTGTATTATAATTTTGATGTGAGGTAACTACTAGCTCATATCTTTCCCTCACCTCAAAGGGGGGTGCATATTAGTGGGGGAATGTCATAAAGATATGTTATACACACTTGGTATAGTTTTTTGATTATAGTGGAGGCATAATTTGAAAGCATTTTGTCCACACTCATTTGGTACATGGTACTTATATCAATTTATATATTACAATAGAGGCATGATTTTGAAGCATGTTCTCCACACTCATTTAGTATGCATTACTTTTATTAGTTTCTAGATTATAGTGGGGGTATGTTGTGGAAGTGTTTTCTCCATATTCATTCAATATGTAGGTACTTATATAGGTTTTTAGATTTAGTGGGAACATGTAATATCAGCATGGATTCCACATATTCATAGTTCTTATATTCAATATTGGCATGCTTTGGAAGCATGTCCTCCACACTTACACACTTATCCAAATTCACCAAAGCACAAAACTATATGATTTAGATTCATAGTTGTGGAACAGTTCTATACATTGGTACTATTTTTATTTAGAGTATCAACATGAGTCATATCTAAGGTGCATATACTATATAACATGTGCCTAATATTATAAAATCTAAAATAGTTTTAGATTACAAAACTCTTTTATGGACAGTTACCATATCAAAATATTTTTCATATTGAAACCCCATAGACTTTTACAAACTTTTGTTAAACCAATCTACTACAGTAGTTGGTTCACATTTTGGTATGGTTGATGTGATCAAATCACTCAATCTTTCCAAGTTTTCAAGTTAGAATTGATCATCTAGGCTCATTAGGCTATGAGTATCATTGAGTTACATGGTTAAGATAATCTCAACTGTCAAGAGGTAACTCAATTTTTCTCTAAAGTTGGGGGCATGTGCCTCAAATCTCTCTCTTTCTATCTCATTGGATATATGAACTTTAAAGTTTAATCTATATTTATCTTAATCTTAGTTTCATAGCCTTATAATGATGCATTTTTTGCAATATAACTTTGCAACAAGCAAGGCCATTACACTAACAAACAAGTGTACTCCTAAACCTTTCTCTTTAAATTTAAATCTATTTCAAGTAATTTGAACCCAAATTATATTCACTAATTTTATACTTATAACATGATTTTAGTTGTAATTTAGTCACCAATAAAATACTCAAGTTGGGCAAGCATAAATATAAGGTGTGCATACACTCCTAAGTATGCATTAATTTACTTTAAACAATAAACTTCATTACTATATTAATTGGGGGAGTAAATGTAGATGATATTTTATTATTATATAGCACCTTAGTCATGTACACTTTGAAATTTTGGACCTTAGTTATTTATCAAAATTATTTACCTTTACCGTGTCCACAAGTATCATATCTTCTCTATCTTTATGCCTCTTGGAATATATCTCTTGGTCTGAAGAGTCTTATGTTGATTAACCAAGTCTTATATCTTTCCTAGAATGCTTAAAATATAATTTTATTCTTCTATATATATAAATTCATAACCTATACCTGTTCTCTTACACCCTAAACACTAACATTTGAGATAGGTAGTAGCATCAACATTACTATCCTACCTTGATGTAAGTATCCAATGCCCTAATGTCATATAATTTGAAAATTAAACATATCATAATGATCGGGCTATTGATTTAATGTGAGTTATTAATCCAAAGGGATTTATATAAATACAAGATCAACACTCATTCATTCCACACCTAGAAAATACCAAATAGACTAAGGAAATTTATCAAAAGTACTTTATCAAGAATTTAATTAATTAAATATTCCTTATTCACACATTATTCATAGGTACAACACATAAACAGGTCTAAATTACTAAATGAGAAACCTAAGGACCCAATTTGCCAAGTTACAATCTAGGTCACAATTTTATTTTCACATATTGTATGATTCACACACAAGCCAACACTTAGGGGATAAATACATTAGTATAAGGACCTATGAAAATTATTTTTTATGTAGTAGGTGCCATTTGATATCAGGGTCATTGGGGTTAGATTGACACCATGTGCCCACTAAACCAGTTTTCCACAAGGTCATATTGAAGATGGAAAGCCATGGTTTTTCCATTTCATAAGAAATAACAATCCATGACCCAGATCTGAAAGCACTAAAGTGAAGGTGAATAAAAACTTAGAATAATATATGTGGTTGTATCTTTTTTAAGTATATATTATGTACATGAAACTAGATTTAAACCCACATAATAACATCAATGTAACTATCCTACGCTGATGTTACTATCGAAAGAGCTAGAGTTATCAAATCTAGAATCTGATGATTTTTCTAAAATATCCTTCAAGCCTAATTTCAGTTTGTTCTAGATCTGTAAATGTATTATCATCAAAACTATATAAGTAATTCATTTCTTTATCATTTATATATATAACATAGTTCTACTTTCCATATTTAAACTATCTTAGAATAATAAATTTAGTGCATACTTATATCTATGTTTAGCATCTAATTAGCTTACTATAGATATTATTATCACTCTTATGCAATTTAATTTATATATATCCCTTTAATAATATATATAACACAAATCTAGATCCATTTTAGGGTTAAAAAAATCTATTTTATTACTAATAATATCCTTAATGAAGTTTACATACTAATCTTGATGACACGTGCAATGTCATGATGCTCTTGAGTCAAAGTAACAAGCATGAGACTCATTAGATTGGTGAGAATGTCTAAACTTCTTGTTTGCATTAGCCACATCTTGTCACTTTCAACAATATTTCTTACAATGCCCTAGTTTTTTTTAATAAAAACATTTCCATTTTGTTTTCTTTTATGAACTTACATTGGTTTTTAAAAAGTCTTTATTTGTCGACCATTGTTTTTAGTTGCCTTTTTATCATGCCAATAATTATATTTATATATATATTGATGTTTAAATAATAGAATATTATTATCTTCTTTCATTATACATGAGAAGTATTGAAAAATTCTCAAAGTCTAGTGTTTATGTCTATGAAATCATGGGTAATGACTCCATAAAAGAATCATATGATGATGATAAATTATGCATGATAAAATTAATTAAGTCTTGTACATCCACATATTTCCACCACTTTTAACTTGTCATATATTAATTGGACCTAGATTCCTACATTTTAGTTGAAAACAACAAATTATTTAAATATGAAACCCTTATATATTCAAAAAACTGGTAGTTTTTTTTATTAAGGAATAATTGTGATATTCATTTCATTCAATGAAAACATTACAAATATTATGAATTTATACAAATATTAATGCCAAAAATATTCAATATATAATAGGGTAGGCATTATCTTATACTGATCCCAATGATATGTAAACTCCCTAATATTATATGGGAGATATAAATGAACTATATAAAATTTGAATAATCTTATTTAAATATACTACCATGAGTAATAAAATATTACTCAATTACATTTATTTTTAAATGGTGAATTAAATAACCCTTAGGATAAAACTAATAGTTCCCCCATTAATTCAAGATTGTCTCAAATGAATAAGAGAGAGATTATCTAAATGCCTCAATATTTTCCCACACAAGTGCTTTATTGAAAACATCTGCACATTGTTGATCTATTGGGCAATATTGGAGCTAGAGGTTATTGTTATGAACATGTTCATGAATGAAATGTACTTGCACCTCAATATGTTTAGTGCATTCATGAAATACAAGATTGTGAATAAGCTTCACTACTCCTTCATTGTCTACATAAAGAATTATTGGTTGATTTTGTGGTATCCCAAATCTTTCAAGTATACATTTGAGCCAAATCACTTCATATACAACTCCTTATATAGCATGATATTTTGATTCTATGGAGGATCTTAAAAGACAAAATTTGCTTCTTACTCACCCATGATATCAGTCAGATCCCAAAAAGAATACAAATCCCAAAGTATATTTTCTATCATAAATGTTCCCTACATGATATGAATCAAAGTATCCTATCAAGAATAAGTTTCCATTATTCTTGTTTTATAGGTCAAAATCCATATTTCCTCTTATGTACCTCAATACCCACTTTTCTACTTTTCAGTAACTGACCTTCGACTCCTGCATGAACCTTGTAAGATAATTAACAACATAGCTGATGTCTTGCCTAGTATAAGTCAAGTAAATAAGACTCCATATCAACTACCAATATAGAGTTACATTTTACCTAAGGTGATGGATCTACTCAAGATAGCTAATTTTTTGTCTCATAGGTATGGAAATTAGTTTACTATCCATCATGTGAAATTTATCGAGTGTTATCTTGGCATATTTGAGTTGAGATATAAAAATGTGATTTTATCTTTTCCTAACTTCTAAACCAAGACAATAATGCAAAATATCAAGATATATCATGTTGAATGATCAATTTAGATCTTCCTTTATTGACTCAATCATCTGCACTAAACTGCTAGTGATGACTAGATCATTGACATATATAATGATAGTTATTATTTCCCCCTTATTATTTGAGGTGGATATTGGGATCATATGGACTCTTTTTGAATCCACATTTCAAGATATGCTCATAAATTTTGATATGCCATGCCCTGGGAGCCTATTTTATACCATACAATGATTTTACAAGTCTACAAAATTCATATTCTTTTTTTCGAATGACAAAACCTTCTTATTGAGTCATGTAGACTTCTTCCTATAAGTCTCTATTAAGAAAGACACTTTTTACATCCATTTGATGGACTTTCCAACCAAATCGTGTAATTATATAAAAAACATCCTAATTGTTTTAATCTTAGATGTGGGAGAAAATGTCTCCTCATAGTTGATGCCTTCTCTCTGAGCACACCCCTTTAAAACCAACATTTCCTTGTGCTTGTTGAGACTGCCTTCTACTTTTTAATTTGTCTTGAATATCCTTTTGCATCAAATTGGATTTTTCCTTGGTGCAAGGTCTACAAGCTTCCATGTTTTATTCTTCATCAGTGAATTATATTTTAAATTGATGACATATTTCTAAGGTTTTAATTATAGGGCTTCCTAAACTATAGAGGGATCAACATATTCAACAACTATACTATTAAGGCCATATTGACCTATCCCAAAGCTATAGTATGATCCCTTAGTCTAGTGGTACACATATCTAAAACACCATCCAATTTAACATCTCTTAGTAGACTTGTATACCATTTAGACATACACTGGGTAGTTCCTATGGGTGTTAGAGCTTCACCATTATTCCCATCATCATTATCATCTACTAGTGGATTTTCATCTTCAACATTTTCTATGGGACTAATTGGTTTATTAGGTGAGCTTGTATAAGGAGCTTCTACTTATGTATTCTTAAAGAAATAAACATCCCTACTAGTGTATATTTGTTTAGTTTTTGGATCCCTGAGTCTATAGGCAACTACTTATTCACTATACCCTAAGGATACATAATTTTTATATTTCATATCAAGTTTGGTTCATTCTAATTTGGGAATGTGCATACTTGTTTGGCATCCAAAAATTCAAAGTATAATTTGAGTAGAGGGTATTTATTTTTTGACTAGATTCTATTTTAACAACCACTTTAAATTTATTGAAAGTTTCAAATACTTGACTCTTTGATTTCACACAATAAACCCATAGTTTTATGGAAAAATCATCAAAAAAGAGTATGAAGTGCTTAAATCCAACATGGCTTGGTTTCATTGGTCTGCATAGATCAGTGTGAACTAGATCAAATTTACCATTAGATCAATAGGTACTCTTATGAAATGGAGCTCTATGTTTCTTTCATACTAAGCAATCATGACATTTGTATGTACCCTTTTTAAGAGGTGTAAATCCTCTTACCATGTTATAATGGTGGAGTGTGTTGAGATATTTAAAACTGATGTGACCAAATATTCTATACCATAATTGTGTTGAGTCTAAGTCTTTTACTACAAGTGCTTGATTATTTTTCTAAATGAAATCAAGATAAAATATATAGTTCACATTGGATTCTCATCCAACATTTTTCATTTCTTTGATTTATCTTTGATCAAACTCATTTTATTTCCACCTTTAAATTCAAAGTCAATCTTCAAATTATGGTCTAAGAGTTGACTAGTTGATAATATTTTTTTAGCTAAACTATGTACTTATAGAACATATATTACTCTATAGGTTTTTGTGCTAAGTGGTAAGGTAATGTTGCCAATTGCTTGCCCATTGTATGAGGTATCATAACCCAATGAAACATGATTTTTATTGGGGGTGTCTTTTAATGTTAAAAACCAAAATTTTATTCATGTCATATGTAGGTTGCACTCGAGTCAACATATAATATGTCAATTTGTGAAGAGTATTATCCATGAACATTAGTAGATTACAATAAGTCTCCATCATCATCATCATCATCATCATCATCATCATTTTCTTATTGTTTAACAACATTACCTTGTTGTTTGGATTTCTTTTATCAAGTTCCTTTTTTTTGTCCTTGCTGTTTATTAGATGTCATAGAAGATGTTTTTTGGTAAGTGCATTTTTTACCACTATAAGAATCTTTATTGAAGGTTTACTAGAAATATTTGAGTTCATGTCCCTAACAACCATAAATGAGACACTATTTTTGTGACTTGATTTCTTGTTAATTTTACCTTGGATTATGTTTTGATGAATAATTGAATGGTTTATTTCCTTTCTATTTATTAGAAGCTAGAACATGTTATTTTTGTTCTTCTTGAGTACTGATAGACTCTTCTTGTTGCAACATATTCACAAGTTTTTCATAACTTAGTTTCTATTTTGTTATAGTCAAAGTGGTCACAAAAATCCTATATAAGGGTGGTAGAGATATCAAGACAATAGGCACAATACATTAATCTAAAATTATTTCACCAAAGTATTGAAGTGATGCCCTTAGTATTGCAACACATCTGAGAAAAGCCTCCACTTTTTAACTAGATCTCAATTTGAGAGAGTGGACTTGACTTTGTAGATGTAAAATTGTTCTCTCATTCTTTGTTTCATATATACTTTGGATCTTGTCCCAAGCTTCCTTATAATTTTTGGCTTCATGGATGTGTGGTTGTACTTCATTTGATACCCCAAACATTATGATCAATTTCATCTTCTGATTGTATTTGTCGTATTTATGCTGTTAGTTAATGTCTATTGTATATTGAGTGTAGGATCCATCTACAATAGGCCAAATTTTCTCAAATTCTAGTTGACTTCTTATATTTTTCTTCCAAACATAATAGTTGTTTCCTTTGAGTAGCTATGAATACGATAGAAAGAATTTTGTAGCTTTTGCATCCATTATAAGGACTAAGTGTGATGGATTGATTCCTTATCACTCCAATTATATAAGTATCCCTTTCTATATACTATCAGACTAATATATCAAACCTTTCTTTATATGCATCCTTATTTTATACCCATAAGTAAAGAGAATAAGCTCACCCTTTCTATATACCTGGAAGTATAAGAAAGAGGCATAAAATTATGGGAAAGAGTTTGATACTTAGTACCTAGACAATATTGAAAAGGGTTTGTCCAATCATTAGCACCTACTTAGGTGAAATTCCTCATATGCATGCATAAATTTCCTATATGCTTAGAAATTCCACCTTCAGGATTTACACTTTTTTATTGTAATGAATGAGTAAATTACATGAAGGGTATGAGTGCATGTGTCTTATTTCTCCCTAATGATTTAAAGGGTTGATACCCAGACATAATTATTACATCTATGTAACGCATTATATGCAGTGACTTAAACATGATAGAATTACCCATAAATGTGAGTTAGAGGCATAACTATGATCAAAAACTGAGATTGAGTTTAAAAAATTCATGATTCTTATGCAATTTTAATTAAATTACAATGTCTCACAATATGTAATTCAATATTTTTACAATGCTTTGAAAGAAATAAAAATGCACAATTTTTATTGTTGACCTCTATTGCCAATTTTCCCCTTAAAAAAAATCCCCTGTAAAAAATGAGTTTTGATTCTAAATTTAGTGTAATTTATAAGTTTGGAGGTATCACTAAATTTTCTACATGGAAGGAATTGACCATTTGCACCTTTTTTAAATGAAAGTTTTAATAAAAGAATAACTTACCAATTAGACTATAGGTGGTTTTAAGATATTTTGAAAATTAATTCCACTTTAATTTAGGTAAAAATGCTAAAATTTAATGTTAAAAAACACCTCATGACATTAAATTCACCTTGGATATCTTTGGTTGACAATTCAATCAATTTTATTTGCTCCCTATTAATCTTCGTTTGGTCTACGTAGCAATCAAAATTTTGAGCAAACTTTGTAGTGCCCAAACAACTATATGGAACTATGAATAACTAAATTTAAGGCTTGGATTAGGATTTATATTAATAAAATATTGTTATACAATCCTTATATCTAATAAATTCTTTTTTACATCTAGTAATGGAGAAAAATTGACTTGCTTGTCAATATGTTGCTACAATTTATTCAGTCAAATTTTGAGGATCCCAAAGTACTATATGGCAGCATGAAAATTTTTAAAAATGTTTTTTATAAGGAATAACATGAATTAAATAATAATATTCAAAAAATTACATATAAAAATTTGACATGTACAACCCAAAATTGTAGAAAACCAACCTACCTATACATATTATGAACAGACTATTTATAGGCATCAAAAGAATGGTACAACTAGCACCAAAACTATACATAACATTATGGAAAGTTTAATAAAATATCTATAGAAATACCATAAAACTTTTAGTATCATTTGATAAATATTCTTCAATTTATGGTAAAAAGCCAACTTGTTGTAGCTTGTAGTTTTTCAAGAAACAAAGGACACAAGAACAGTTTTTATTCCAAAGAGTTGTCAGCCATGTCCTTATGATAGATTATGATTCTGTCATGTAAATAATATGTAATTTATCATATATAATTTTAATCACTATCCTATGACTTATTTACTTCTTGTACTATATAAAACAATATGAAAAAGTGCAAAAAATAAGTATCTATGGAGTGCACGAGCTTCTCCCAAATTTATTATAGGTACAGAACCTCTATGGTATCTCTAATACCAGATTAAGGAGGAATAATATTTATATTCATTCCATTAAATTAAAAAATTATAAATCTTATGAATTTATACAAATATTAATGCAAAAAATATTCCCTATGTAATATGGTAGGCATTATCTTATCCCAATCCAAAAGCTATGTAAACTCAATATTTTACAGAAGATATAAATGAACTATAGAAAGTTTGAATAATATTATTTAAATATCATAACTATCATGAGTGATAAAATATTACTTAATTACATCTATTTTCAAATGGTGAATAATCACCCCTTAGGATACACCTAATATTTTTTTATAATAAGTTT
This sequence comes from Torreya grandis, assembly GCA_037957365.1. Lineage (NCBI taxonomy): Eukaryota > Viridiplantae > Streptophyta > Pinopsida > Cupressales > Taxaceae > Torreya > Torreya grandis. The sequence continues at coordinate 1,018,657 of JARHVA010004977.1, forward strand.
CCATAATTCTAATACAATCATCATATTTATAACTTCTAGTATCAAGTTATCATTGACTAAAAGTTTTAGAAAAATTAAGGATTCTTGGTGATGTTTATCATAGTCATCAAGTGAATTATCTAGTCTAGACTCTTTATCAAGTAAAATTTCAACAATATTTTGATAATCACATATTGTAAGTATCTTATGACTTCATAAACTAGAGTTTTTACGTGTTATCATTTGTTTTAACCTTTTAGGGTTTAGCTAAGTAGATCTTATGTTTTATCAAAGGGATGAGTAGCCTAAATCATTGAAATAATATGTAATAAATAACCACTAATTTTTACATATCTTGACTTGATTTAAATTTATAAAAATAGTAATAAATATATGCAAATAGAGACTTATCTATAAAACACCTAACACAAAAGATCTAAGTGTTGAAAATTAAGATATGAATAGGTCTGAGTGTCATCAACTAGATCCTCATGTTAGATCCTCTCCTAGATAGTAGTGCCACACTTGGATATTAACACCTTATGGCTCTAGTATCCTAAAAATGGTGCTAGTGTCCTTTATGTAGGAGTGTTCCTAAATTATGGGTGCACCTATGCTTGTATTCCTAGGTTCTGTTCCTCCATGCATGAAGTTTGAAACTTTTTATTTTGCCTGTAATATTTGATCTTTGATGCAAACTCTAATCTTCCTTTTAAGTAGGGAATGAGTAGAAAATGTGTGTTTATTATTAGGATAGGTTGGACATCCTCAACACCCCAATGTGAAGATAGTTTCATATGTATACCAATACTCTAAGGAGAGATCAAACCTGATGTAGTTATCTCCATCTATATGTTGGTGCAAGTGCAATTGATGCTAAAATGATAGTGGTCTTGAATTACTTGAGTGTAATTAAGATTAGAAGTATATAAAATCTAGGCTTAGGGTATTTGTAGATGGTAGTATATAGAAGTAGGGTAGAATATGGATTAATATCTTTTATTTTATTTAAATTATCTCATGTTTTAATCGGTATTTTGCATCTAATTTCCATCTAGTGGATAGAGGTCTAAAAGTCATGTATTTATACTACTTTATAGCTTGTGTAGATAATAAAAGATGCTTAAGTTGACCTTAGGAGGGTTTTAATTTTGAAAATCTATCCATTAAATAAAGCTAGGTTAAAGGAAATTAGCACCATTTTGGGGAAACTAGTACCATGTGGCTCTAGTGTCCTTAATATGGTGTCAATGTCTAGTTGGTAGGATGCTATGAATGAAGGGGTAGGATCTAGAAATGAAGGTCTGAAACTATATTTTAGTTGACTAGGTATATATGTGGTCCATATAAATGGAGGAACAGTGTGATAAAAGGATCTAGGATAGGTCTAGGGATAAGATAAGAATATTCTATCTCAATTATCACTCTTATCACCCAAATACAATTTTTTTATGATTTTATCCCCCCCTTTATGCTAAAAATTAAACAAGAAAAAATGACTATATAAATGAAAAAGAAGCATACCTAGACTTACCAAGGAAGTGAAGACCATGTAGTTGAGTCTGAGTGTGTGAATATGGGTCTATATATGTGAATCATGATCCAAACCATTATTTACAATGAAATGTGCATAAATTATTCCTTACTTAAGAGATATAAAAAATAAGAGAGTATCTTGAATAAATAAGTTATTGAGTAAATATGAGTAAAGAGATGGGAAAGAGAAAAGGAATGAATACATCTTGTTGGGTACACATGTTGGAGTTATATAATGAGAGGGGGGTGAATCATTTTCATAACAATAACCATTCAATTCCATTAATCATTCTATGAAGCATACATTCATATAAGAGATCAATGCATAAGCAAGAAACTCCACAGATATAAGAGATATGTGGGAAACCCTCTTAGGGGATAAAACCCATTGAAACATGCATATGGAATACAATACTATAATGAAAAGATCCAAATTTTAGTGGATCACCAACTTCACAAGGAGTTCTAACCCCGACCTAGTTGAGCACCCATCCAACTAGTCTTCTGCAAGCTCTATCTTGTAAGGAGGCTCTAACCCTCTAGGCAACCAAACACCAAATAAAAGACCTTGAAATATGATCATATTATAACACATATTTATAATATTCAACTGATGATGACCTCTTGTATTTTCACTCTTTCCTCTTTAGTCTCACTCAAACAACTTCTTGGGCTTACTTGTTCAATCATGCCTCTTCAAGGCTCATTAGGTCCAAATGACTTGTGTATCCACTTGAATAAAATTAGATAGATATGAATTCTTGATCCTCTTCTCCTATGATGTTCCTTAATTACATAATCCTTATTTTTCAAAGGATCTCTCTTTCTCTTGTTTCCTCTCTTACTTACTAGCACGAATAGGCTAATTAGGCCTTGCCTTTATACTAAACTCTTCCTTTCACCCATCTAGGTAAACAAAGATCCTTATCACACTTTGAATATAATTTTAATAAATAATATTACACTATACACAATTAAAAAAACCATCACTTTGGTTTTCCATTTCCCTTAATGTCCAAATCCTCTAATAGGCCTAGTTGAGACCTAAAGCAAGTAGGTCTTCTTCAAGGCACACGTTACACTTGAACTATTTGGACCATATTTAAATTTTAAAAAAACTTTAAACACATATAATAGATATAAAATTTAACCTTTATAAATCCCAAATATTTCCACACCATCTAGAAGTCCAACTCGCCTTTTGAACCAAGCCATTTAGCCTACTCGCCATTAGGCCTTAAAACATAGAAAAATATGTCTCATGAAACTGAAGCACACAATCAAATTTACCAAGTCACAATATGAAAAAATAACATAAATATATCACTAATTACCTCCAAAATCTCACAATATTAATTTTACACCTTCACTCAAGCTCCAAGCATCCAAAAACACCTTTGTAACAAGCTCACTCAGTTCTGCCAAAAATCTCAAAAATACATAAAACGTCATTCACCACCAGCACCATTTTGAGAAATTTAAATGACTACAAGTTCATTAATATTAAAATTATGGGAATTATAAAAATATTAAAATTATTTTTATTCTTCGAGACAGGTTAGAAGACCTCCAACTCATCACTCCTAAAAGACTACTCAAGCTGCCTGTAGCCTCTAAAAATATAATCATGTAAAAGTTATTATTTAACACTTTTAAGAGTGATTCAAAGACATATAATTCACAAAAATATATTATATTAGTCTTATATATAAATATTAAATGGATATATGTCAAAATTTAGAGGCAATAATTGGTCTTATAGACCAATTTCTTAGGTTACTCTCTTACTTTATTAACACAACTAGACAACCCATTTTGGATTTGACATATCAACATATTAAACTTTTATCCACCTTAAAAAAATAATTAATGGTTTAAATACATTAAAAACCACAATAATAGATCTATAAAATTCATCAACTCTTGTCAAAGAGTCTCAAACTCTTCATCTCACCTAACATACCTTGAGCAATCAATCTGGGTCAAAACATTGTCATGATGATCATGTCTTCTTACACATGTAGGGAAACATTATTGAAATTAAAATTAATTTATTATATATTTTTAAATATTTATAACAACTCCAATAAAAAATTTATGATTTTAATATAAAATATAGAACAAACTTATCAATCACTAAACCTTACTCCTTCACTATTCATCTCCATTCAGACAACCCATCTTGAGAGCACTATTTTCACCATATAAAATGAATGATAAGAATATAATTAAAAAGGAAAATAATTATGTTTATTTAATGAATACCAAATAAATTTATTCATCCCTAGTCACTTAAAACTCATCCCTAAATAGAGTTTCACAATTGCCTAATTTTTCTCATTATTTTCAATGTCTAGTAGTTTAGCAATGGGTCATCTTCCAAGACCAAAATTATTGACATAGAGAATTTTTTTAAAAAAATAACACCATTTAAATAAATAATTAATCTTGGCATTTATCCTCCATCAACTTGCATGTTTTGACTTAGTCAACCCTTACTGTAACATCAAATTCTTCATAAATAAGCAATTTTCTATACCTTTTACTCACTACCTTGACAAAATAAGACCACTTGGGGATGTATAGATGAGTCCTCTACATGAAAAAAACATAAATATTTACTTTCCAATCCATTATAGTCATTTTACATAATTTTTATCTAATTGGGTCACTATAAGGGTTTATAGAGGGTTTAAGACTAATTTGCATTCTTAACGAATGTTCATAAGATTTATACCTGAAACCACATATAATGTAAAACATTATTAGGAACATATTAAATATATATTTAAAGTCTTATGACACCATTAAAACTTTACACTTTCCAATGATCATCTAAACTTCCTTCTCGAGCTCTCATCTCTTCATTTTGCATGCATAAGAGACCTTTAAATGTGATATCTTGATTTTTATTTCTCCTTGGACCTAAAAATTTATCAACACATTTTAATAAACCCTTAAAACCTTATTATATTATCACATTTTATTTTTCATATTTTAAACTCAACTTTACCCTTCCCCTTCATTTAGACCTCCCTAGGTCTCTATGCATGTTAGGTCTAGAACCACTAGCCATACTTCAATCTTGAAATCAATTATAAACCTCTTATACTAATATAAAATAATAACACACCTATCATATACATTAATAATATTATCATAAAATAAATATTACCTTATAATCTTATCCTCATCCTCTATTTGGCCTCACTAGGTATCTTGGCACACTAGGCCTCTAACTATAAGTCACCTTAGGTATGGAGTATGATCCTTTCATCACTATAGATGATCTCGACACCTCATCCACATATAAAATTTAATCATTACATTCTCTCAAGTTTTCATCCATTTTCACATAGGTCATATACTTTTTACCTCAACAAGCTACCAGGTTTGTGCTTTCACACTAGGTCTCTCATGCTAGGACTAGACCTCAAACCTAACCTTACTACCACTATAGATGTAATTTTTACCTTACTCATATGATTTAAATATATTCACTAAACATATATAACACCTTAAAATCATTCTTATAATAGCTCATATTACTACACTCATGCCATAGCTTCTCATCACCATTAAACTAGCCTCTTTGTCATTAATGCATCTAAGAACCATGTCAACCTAAGACATTAATGATAATATATGACACTAATAACCACATTAAAATAATATAACTCTTTATCACTAATGGAAAAGAACTCTAAAAATGATATTTTCCCTATATGATCTTCTCCCCCTTTGACATTAATGACAAAGGGCCATAGAAAGTCTTACAAGCTCATCCACACATAGCATTATTAATCTGAAACATCTCACATATGTTCCCTCTTACTCTGGGCATACATTTCATTCTATCAATGAACATACCTCAATTTTAACTTCTCCACTTGGGCTTATGAAATTCATGGCTTATTCAACCACTTTACTACAACCAAGATCAACAACTTTGACCTTTTATGACTGATATGACCTTCTCAATATTCTTCACCTACAAGCTAACTTGGACCAATGACTCACAAAACTACTCATTGACTCATCTCACACAAGAAACAAGTCCATAATTAAAATTATTATCAAGGGACATAAGTTATATCCATATAACTCCATGATCCTCATAATCACACCACTCATGGGAACACCAATAGGTCTCACCCCTTCATTAAGTTTTGTGGGGACCTAATGCAACAAGGTCTATTTCCACAAAAAATAACCAATGAGAGTTTACAGCCCATATGACCTTACCAATGATTTAAACCCTATCAAACACTTCATTATCAATATCCATAATCCTCCTCCATGTTTTAGACAATTCAAATCATTCACTTTCACTATGAAGACTTCATTAGCCCTCATGTTACTAATAGGTCTCATAGAGACCTAAACCAACCAGATTCACTCCTTATTATTTACCTATATTTTATTAGATCAGAAAGACCACCTTAAATAATATTTAACAACTCTAATAATCTCCTCATATCATTAACCAACTTTTCTTATATCTTCACAAGCCATCTAGATCAAACCACACCTTCTCAGTCAACCAAACTATCATACTAAGTCTGTGAGACCTTATGCACTACAACAGACCTTTGAGGAACTTCAAAATTATTTATGATATACAAAAAATGACCACTAAAATTTTTTCTTAATCAATGATGACCTAAATGTCATCTTCATGCACAAGAGGCAACAAATGCCTTGTGGACTCTTCACCTTATCTCAATATATCTACCTCACACTCTCAATCAAGACTTTGATATGAGCACTCAGAACATGACACTTTCATAATAATGTGAAAAAATTCATTTAATTTTAATCTTGACACTACATCCCCACCTAACCTTATAAAATCACCATAACATTAAAGGACCAATGTACATCAATACACATCCTTAATAGACACCTCTTTAGACTTCTCTTCAAGATCACAAGAAACTTTTGATGCTATAGGACAAATGATTGATTTTAGAACATCTAATATCACTTAAAAGGAACCAAAAATAATCCATTTCACTCTTTGAAACATATCCAAGAATTGGAACTTAATAAAAATACCTCTAATCCTTCAAAGACATTGGTCTTATAGACCAAGCAAAACTTACACACCCCTATTTTGACTTTAGCTTGTTTGAACACTACCTTAAATTTAAACACACATTACAAGCATGATATCTATAGTATAAAATAACTCATTTCATACACCTAATACACACTAAAACTTATAGGTCACCAAGAAGAATTTTACCTTATGAAAACACTTATTATGTTTTGTAATTACAACTCATCTTGAAACCCTCAAATTACTACTTTTTACCTATTTAAATTATTATTCCTTTAAGGGATAAAAATGACCATTTAAATATCATATATATATGTTATATGACCTTTAAAACACTTCCACACATTTTGATCAATCATCTTGAGCTTCTAGGAACACAAAACAACTATGTAAGCAACACTATTCTACCATTTGTCAAACACTTTGACACTCAGTCAAATTCCATGATATATTTCATACATAAACACATGTTTTCAAACATCCTTTAATGAATATAAATTATATATAATGATTTAAAAAAATAATTCAATCATTAACATCAAACTAGGTGCATTAGACAAGTTCTAATCCACTTTTTCTCAGCATGTTTTTAGAGTCCTTCTAGATTGTCAGTTTGGGGTTTGATCTTTTATTTTGCTTCCACATTGTCCTTCTGAGCTTCCAAATGGTTAATTTAACATTATTTAAACTTTGAATGATGTATTTTATCAACACATTAATTACCTTGTTTTAGGTGTTGATCAAACCTTATCTTGATATCCTTCTTCTCTTTAGACCACTCTACAAGTATCATCATTCTTTGATATAACATCACTGTAAATAAGATGAACATTGTCCTCATCATACTTTATGATAATTAGGATAACATGTAGGATATTAATCCTCATATAAAGTTCCATCTCTGATACCAATTTATTTAATTAGCTACTAAGAGTGGGAGTGAATCAATTGTATAATAATAACCTTTCATCATTTTAGGAGGCATACATTTACATAAGAAAACAATGCATATGCAAGAAAATACACAATCATATAAAAATATAACACAAGAGATATGTATCAAACCATATTTTAGCATGAAACCCACTAAAAAATTCATATGGACTACATTACTATAATGTTAAGACCCAAAGTTTAGTGAAGCACCAACTTCATAAGGAGCTCTAACCCCTACCTAGTTGAAAACCCACCCAACTAGTCTTCTGCAAGCTCAATCTTTAAAGGAGGATCCAAACCCATATGAAACCAAGAAAATACTTAGATAAATTTAAATATGATCATACTATAACAATTTTTTCTTATCTTTAATTGATGATGACCTCCTTTGTTTTCACTCTTTCCTCTTCACTCACACTCAAACAACTTTGTGGGCTTACTTGCTCAATCATGCCTCTTCTAGGATCATTAGGTCAAAATGACCTATGTATATACCTAAATAAACTTGGTTATATATAAATCCCTGATCATCTTATCCTTTGATATTCATTAATAACCTTCTCCTTCTTTTTCAAAGGCTCTCTCCTTTGCTTGTTTCATCTCTTACTAGCATTAATAGGCCAATTAGGCCTTGCCTTTATACCACACTCTTCCTTTCACACATATATGAAATAAAATATATTTATAACAATTTTATTATAATTTTAATAATAAATAACACATTTTAAATAATTTAAACAACCATAATTTTGGTCAACCATTGCACTTAAGGTCTAAATCGTCCAATAGGCCTAGTTGAGACCTACAGCAATTATGTCTTCTTCAAGGCACATGTTACTCTTGAAATATTTATACAATCATGATATTTTAAAAATTATTTAAACACATATAATAAATATAAAATATAAACTTTATCACTCCCACATATGTCCACACAATCTGTAAGTCCAACTCACCTTTTGAACCAAGTCATTTAACTTACTCATCATTAGGCCTTAAAACACAAAAAGTCTATCTCATGAAAATGAAGCACACAGTAAATTTTAAAAAGTAAAAATAAAATAAACATATCATTAATTACCTCAAAAACCTCACCATGTCCTTTTTACACCTTGACTCAAGCTCTAAGCATCCAAAAACTCCTCTGCAATAGGCTCACTTAGTTCTGCCAGAAATCTCAAAAACACAGTCAAACATATTTGACCACCCAAACTATTTTAAGCACTTTAAATTAGTATCATTAAATTAATATTAAAATTATGGTAATTATAAACTTATTAAAATAATTTGTATCATTCAAATCAGGTTAGAGGACCTCCAACTCATCACTCCTAGAAGACTACTCAAGCTATTTGTAACCTCCAAAAATATAGTCATGTATAAGTTATTGTTTATCACATTTAAGAATGATTAAAAGACACATAATGAAAAAAAATAGTTTATATTAGTCTTATATATCACTCCAAAATGGATAGATGTCAAAATTTAGAGTAAATCATTGGTATTACAAACCAATTTCTCGGGTTACTCTCTTATTGTCTTAACACAACTAGACAAGCCATTTGGGATTTGACATATAAATATCTTAACATATTTATACACCTTAAAAAAAGAATGAATAGTTAAAATAAATTATAAAACAAAATAATATATCCATAAGATACATCAAATCTTGTCAAATAGTCTCTAAATCTTCATCTCACTTAGCATACCTGAAGTAGTCGATCTAGCTTAAAACACAATCATGACGATCATGTCTTCTTACACCTGTAGGGAAACTTTATTGAAATTAAAAGGAATTAATTAGATCCTTATAAATATTTATAACAACTAAAATCAAAAATTTATGGAGGTCTAATATAAAATATAGAACAAATAGATCAATCACTAAACCTTACTCCACTATTCATCTCCATTTAGACAAGCCATCTTGAGAGCACTATTTTCACCATATACAATGAATTAAAAGAATATAATTAACATTTAAAATAGGTATATGTCTTAAAAAAATACCCCAAACAATTTGATTCATCCCTAGTCCTCTAAAACTTATCCCTACACACATTTTCACACTTGCCTTATTTTTCTTAATGTTTTCATTGTCTGACAGTTTAGCGATATGTCATCTTCCATGACAAAAATTATTAACATAGATAAAATTTATTTTAAAAATAAAACATGTACATAAATAATGATTCTTTTACTTCATCTCCATCAACTTGAATGCATTTACTTAGTTAAACCTTATTGTAACATCAAATTCTTTAGAAACAAGCACTTTTATGTACTTTCTGCTCATTGCCTTGATAAAATAAGAGATATTGAATATACCTAGAGGAGTCTTATACATTATCCAAACATAAAAATTGAATTTAAAATCTATTATATGAATTTATTTCATGTTTTCTCCAATCAGATCACTATAAGAGTTTAGAGAGGACTTAAGACCAGTTTACATTCTTAATGAATATTCATAAAGCTTTGTAACCAAAAACACTTAAAAATAATTATAAAACATTATTAGGAACATTTTAAATCTCTATTGAAAGGCTTAAGACACCATTCAAACTTTAAACATGGAAATGAACATCTAAACTTCTTTCTCGAGCTCTCATCTCTTTATTTTGCATGCATAAGAGACCTTTAAACATGATATCTTGCCTTTTCTTTGTCTTCAAGACCTAAAAATTGGTAAAAACATTTTAATCAGCCTATAAAACCTTAATCCATGCTCACATGTGTTTTTTAATCTCTCAAACTCAACTTTACCCTTTATTTGGATGTCACTAGGTCTCTATGCATGTTAGGTCTAGAATAACTAGCCATACTTGAATCTTGAAATCACTTGGAAAGCTCTTACACTGATCTCAAATAATCACACACATCATATACCTTCATAATATTATCATAAAAGAATTATTACCTTGGAATCTTATCCTCATCCTCCATTTGGCCTAACTAGGTGTCTTGGCACACTCGGCCTTCAGCTATAAGTCACCTTAGGTCTAGAGTATGACCCTTTCATCAATATATATGATCTCAACACCTCATACGCATCTCAAGTGTAATAATTAAATTATATAAATTTTCCATCCATTTTCACACATGTCACATACTTCTTACCTCAACAAGTTACCAAGCTTGTGCCTTTACACTAAGTATCTCATGCTAGGACTACACCTTAAATCTAACCTTACTACCACTATATATGTACTTACTACCTCACTCATATGCTTCTGACATCTTCACTAAACATCTATAACACCCTCAAATAATTATTTTAACACCTCATAGTATTGTATTAATTCCATATCTTCTCATCACCATTAAATTAACCTATTTATCATTAATGCATTTAGGAACCAAGTGAACCTAAGACATCAATGAAAACACATGACACCAATGACCATATTACAATAATGTGAACTAAGTGAGGAACTTGGTGACAAGTTATGTGTGTCTATGTACATAATTATAAAATCATTGAATAACTTAGAATGAGCTAATAGCTTGCTCAATCCTCATGTGTGGGTGGCTCAATAACTCAACCTAATTTTGAATCCATCATTTCCCACCCCTTCTTGGTGGATCATGACCTATGAATATCTTGGATTAGACTCAAATTATGTATAACCCTCTCATGTGGGTGGATCAAGAACTCAAGTAGGTCATGACTCCATCATTTCCCACCCAAGTGTATTAGATGCATTTGAAATTAAACTATGTAAAGTGTTATAAATATGTAACTAGGTATATCTAAATGTGTATTTTGGCTCTATAACCACTCAGGTACATTAGGCAACTATGGACCACTCAGGAATGCCAACCATTATAGATGGAGTAAGGCATGAAACTGGTAACAACCTATAATATGATTTCAAGTGTATACTACATACATAATGACATGGATTTTACCATTCCATCTAATCAACTTGTGTGTAACTAATAATATGGAAACAATGTGTGCACACATGCCCCCAATCTCATATCTAGGTATATTGAATCTAGAATAAGTTGTAATTATTATATTTGAGTATCTAAACTAAATATTGGAATTATCATGTCAAGCATGATGTCCCCAATATGAACAAATGATATGAATCTAAAATGAACTAGTGTGAATATGAGCAAAATTTGAGCATAACTATCAAACCTATAGTTGTATCTATATGAACCTATATTATACATGGTGTATGGTTTTATCTAATCTAAACCACCTTAAAAATGGGGCTATTGGACAATAGTTCCATGTGTTGGAAAGTATCGCCATCTGGTGTTAGTGTCCCTATTTTGGCACTAATGTCTATTTGGTCTAAAATATGAGTTAATGTAATAATTTTTGATTCCCTATTTTTCTTGTGTTTTAGGTGTGTTTAATTTTCTAAAACTAAGCCTACAATTTTCTCTAAATACAATGTCGGATCTTGATATCTATGATAAAATATTGTGAATTTCCCTTTTTTTAAGGTTAGTTGTTGAACCTATGTAAGAGTTGTCCTCAAAATAAATATCTCTACAAAATCTATGTTAGACCAAGCATATATGATAATTGTGTGATAATCCAATATAATGTGTAAACATAACATCAGAATGTAAGAGAATATGAGCATAAGTATGTAATGTAAGATGTTTTTGTGTCTATAATTATATAAGGGTTTCAAGATATATGCAATAAATGTATGTAACAAGAAATATGAGTAACTACCTAGGGGATGGGGCATGATGTCCATCACAACACCCAATTAGGAAGGGTTGATGCATGAGGTCCATCATGTCATTGATAAATAATGTGTAATAAGAAAAGACAAGTGTCATGGCCATGAATAATATAAGAAAGCATACATACAAAACACATGAGGCATGCAAAATAGGCCAAGGGGACACAATACAAGGGAAACAGGTGCATATCACTAAATATGAGAAAATAAGACATACAAGGACATGTTCAAATGTCTTCATACATAATCAAGAAATTATACACAAGGGATATGGACATATGTCTAATGCATACATGAATAGAAGTGGTATAGAGCCAAATAATAATGGCATATTCAAATGCCCTCAAATAGAATAATCATAAAAAATAAAATAAAGTCTAAACTAAGAAATATAGAAATTAAATCATGCATGAATATAGTAAAAATATATATTAGAGCTAGGATGTACATGTTCTAATTCTAAACTAGTGATAGTCAATAAAAAATCTGAGTATGAGTAGCAATGATCAATATCAAGATATATTAATGCAAAAATTGGAATATATAGAATGTAACGATAAAACTTGGTAAAAAAAGCTATGTATAAGATGACCCCATGTGGGTGGATGTATCAAATAAATAATCTTGAATCAGTGTATATGCCCTGAGTGGGTAGATGATAGAATGTATGGACTAGTGTGGTGGACCTGATTCTTTTAAGCAACCCATAACCACTTGACCAAAACAAGTGAATCATGTATGTATGATAAATTTGACTATACTAATATAGTTATCATATGTAGTGTTAGGAAAATATAATAAATGTAAATATATCAATGCATACAATTTATAAATTTTGTGTTTTCTAATTAATATTTGAATGTTTTTATGTTTTTGGCATGTTATATTATATTTGTATTTTCTTGATATAAGTTATGTACAAGAAAATGAAAATAAACTATGTACAAAGATCAAGAGAAAAGAAAGTATGTACAAAAGGGTAGGAACCATACTAACCAATGAGTATAATAGGAGACTAATTATCACTATGACTTGTGTCCAATAAGGAAATTGTGATTGTTTATGTTGTGTGAAAGGGAAAGTATGACCCCACAATCTGATGTGCTAAGCAATCTATATATGGTTATGAACTAGTGCTAGGAATTTGTAGCACTGACTATGGTGTCATGTGAACTTTAGGGGTCTTAGGGATCCATCTCAAAGAATAATATATAAGTGACATAGGTGACCTATGTTGAGAACTTCAAGAATTCAATAATACCAATCTTGGTATAAACTAAGTAGAGGAATTTCCTCTAATATCTATTTCATATATCTAACACAAGGTTTTCTCTAATAATGGTCTTCATGGGAGAGTATATGTACATGTCGATATTGTAAGATTAGACATCACCTATATTGGTGGCTCTATTGAACTCTATGATTGATGTATAAGAATTATGATCTAAGTTATAACTGATAATTGTGTTATATCTGGTAATGGTGTTAGAACTATAACTAATGACATGTTGTAATTACTTATGAAATAGGTAGAAGATACTTGTATACACATAATATTTTCAAACTCTTATCAATTAATTATTCTCTCTATCTTTTAGGAAACCATAAAGTCTCAATCTCTCTAAGTTCATGCCTTAAGGGGTACATTGGAAAAGGGGTGGGCAGACCATTGGTGTTTCAATGGATTGTTTTCCCTTTTACCACTTTTTATCTACACATTTGTCTCTTAAAAACCATTCCCCTAAGCTTGTTCTTCTCATATTCACACTCCTCTAGTATTTTACCACCTTCAACACCCCTAAAACCATTTTTGATATTTTACATGACTAGGTTGATTGGGTTGACCTTGTACTCTTATTTAAAAAACTTATTTAGGGTTAAGGTCAGCTCTTGGCCGACTTAGCCCATAACCTAGCAAGTTTTTGTCAATAAGGATACTAGGTTAACTGGGTTGACCTAGTCAACTAAAACTTTCAAAGGGTTTAGGGTTAAATAGGCCTATCTACAAAATCATTTATCCATTATTTAGAAAAGAGAAGAATAAGAAATATTTTACATCTTCTTATCCACCATTTTACTTGAGGATCAATCTTAGGGTTCCATAGTTTCTTTGGAGATATAGATCTTGTCTTGTGGAGAAGTATTTTGGATGCATTGATAGGTTTTGTAGCCTATAGATAATTTATCCTTGTCATCCTTACATACCATAGAAACATATTTCAAATCACTTTGGCCAAGGGAGATATTGAAGCTCAGCAGGTTCATCTTCAAAGGTAAATATTCCTAACTTTATTCCTCCTTTGTAAGAGTAGATAAATAAACATTTGTACTTTTATTCCATGTATTAAGATTATGTATACATTGAAATGAGTATGTATTTTATGCATTTTTACTTTTAATATTTATTACCCCCACTTTTTGCCACAAGCTTTGGTGAGCACTAGATTAGATTTCTTTGTTTTACTTGTTATTAATATAGTGAATATGAAAACATAGGGCTTAATTAGGCTTATTAAGTGGTTTTGCTTAACTAGAGGCTTTGTAATCCTCCCTAGTGATATTATTTTGATAATAGATCCCCTAATAGGGTCTAGTGGATCCATATTGGTCATGTTTCTAATTACCTAATGTATCCCCAATTAGAAGTGTAAGTAGGATATATATTCTTTGAGCTAGGATTTATTTGTATATATGATGCATTTATGATTACATACATTATGGTGAACTTAATGTGAATCTAAACATTGTAGGTTTTCTTTCAATATTTTCATTTATATCATTTTATTTAATATTTTTCTATATTTACAATACTAGGTCAACAAGGTTGGTATAATTTCTAACTTCTATGCATAGGTTTAACACACATTAGCATCAAAGCAACTATATTCTTTCTATGTAGGTCTTCATCAAATACAGGTTACTAGATATAATAGGTCAACACAATACTCTTATTCACTTTTAAATATTAGACTATGTCAAAAAGGTCAACTTAGTCTCTTATTCAGCTCTAGACCAACAAACTAGGTTGAACAAGTTGACTTAGTATCATAGTCAGCTTTTAGATAACAAACTAGGTCGAATACGATGTTATAGTCATCTTAATAGGCTTCAACAAATAGGGAATTATAGAACTAGGGTGATCCAATTGACACAATTGGTATAATTTTCAATTAGTATTCAAGGTACTTCAATAGAAATTTCATAGTCCTTAATATCTTCCAACCCACCAAGGTTCATTTCTTTCTCTTGCTTTCAATTTAGTCTTTCCTTATAGTTCTATTCTACAAAATTTTGTAGTCTTTAAAATTGTAATCATACAACAAACTAGGTTGACCTAGTCAACATAGTTCTATATTATGTCTTCTATTTGAAACACTAGGTCAACCTAGTTGACTTGGTTCTTAAGGATTCTTGCTTTTGTAGTATAGTAGTGACCCTATTGATTGTATTCTATAATGTTTGCATATACTATCATCTAAATTGACTATGTACTATGTTTAGTTTGGGTAATTGAAAACTATATGCTAGTAATTACTTCACACTTTCACTTTTACTTGTTTGCATGTTTAGAATAGCTCACATAGTCTAATTAGGTGGTTTTTTTAATATACTATTTAGTTTCACTTTTTTTCACTTTCTTGAACACACTACCAAATCACATAATTTTAAAACACATTTAAACATTTGCCTACCCAAAGCCTACATACTTGGTTTTTTGGCAAAGTACAAACATGTGGTTAATGGTATATATTGGAAAAGAACCTGACACCCTTATCATTATGGGATTGTGAAATGAAGAGGTAGTCCCTAATACCAAGTTAGTATCATTTTTGACACATATCCCTTTTAGCCTAAATGTCTTGAAACCATCCATAGATTATTTCCTAGTTCCCTACTTTTAGCTAACTTCCCTATTGCACTTAAAATAACACTTTATAATAGTCTAAAAACATTCAATATGACCACTTAATTAGCATTTACTTTTTAGTTGATAGCTTGTTTTTTGCTCATTATATTTTATATTTTTAAAACTTACATTAGCCACCATTGGTGAGAGGTTTTGTGTTGTGTGCCTCAATTGTATCATTCTCATTTGATCTAATTATTTATGTTCTCACTTTCATTTCTTTATTTAAATTACATTGTAATTTGTTTTCCTATTTTCAATACACTATCATTTTGTTTGACATAGTCTCTTATAGACTATCTATTTACCTTACCTATAGAACTATGCCAACTTGGTCAACCCAATACTCATTTCTACCTCTCAAGTTACAATACTAAATCAACTTGGTCAAATCTATATCATTATCAAGCTATCCTTAGTCTTAGGTTACAATATTCAATAAGCCTTATTAACTTTGTATCCTTGTTAACTTAGTTTTCATACCTTATTTCCACTACTAGGTTGACCCAGTTGACTCTTTACTCTTATCTACCTTTCATCTCTACTTTCTTTGCATCAAATTTTCCTCACCTAATCTCTCTCCTTCATCATGAAATTATTGTTTGAATACAACACTAATTTAAATTCAATGGATATGATGAATATTACCAACCCTAATAGGTTCTCCCATAAGAAGCTTGTGGCTCCTATCCTAGATGAAAGTAATGTCCATATATCCACTTACACTACAAACTATGGGACCCTTCCTCATTCCTTTTTTCATCCTAATCCTCTCTTCTCACTTAAAGATTAACTTGAATTATAGTATACACCAGAATTGTATGTCCTTCATCAATGAATTTCCTCAACATTGAGGAAAGGATCCTTCTAGTATTTACCATCTCATGATAAGTGGTCAAGCTAAGGATCCCCATTCACCTTCTCCCATGTTCTCACATGGATATGGAGACACTAGCTTCTTTGTTCTCAACCTCTTCCCTTTATTTTGACCCCTTCTCATACCATGACTTCTTCTTTGATTTCCTCTACCTCCATGCTTAGTATCTCTACTAAAATGGTGGGTTCTGTATCTAGTGGGCCTCTTACAAGACCCACTCTTATCAATTATTCCACTAGTGCATCATTTTATACCCATGGTAAGCATGCCTCTAGTGCTTTTTTCTTCTCATCCCTCTCCTAGTCCATATTTTGCCACACTAGAAAATTATGCCACTAGTGCCTCACTTACTAGCAGTTCTTCTCAAGCTCTTACGAACACCCATAATGGTACCCAAGCCACTACTCCCAATTATAATAATTCAAGAAATTCTAATTCTACAACTCAAATGCATAAAATTCTATTACAAACTCTTAATTAAATGAATGATTTTCAATCTAATAATGCAAATCAAATGATGCAAATGCAAAATCATCATATCCATCTTCACACCCACCCTTAACAGATGCCAGAGGCATGTATAATCAAAATGTTCCCTTACCTCCTCTTTGGTATTACCATGGTAATCTTATCCCTCAACATCCTCTTGTTAATAAGTCAATTAGGATCTTTAAAATGATCCTCTTACATCTAAAATTTCTAATATTGATATAGGAAATATCACCCCTACCATTTCTTATAATGGGTCAACTAATCCTACTCTTCATTTAAATTTTTTTGGAAATATATATAAATACTAGGTCAAGTTAATACTTTTGCCTCTACCAAGATATTAGAAAAGACTCTCATGGGTGATGCTTTATATTGGTAAAACCAACTCAAATCTTATTCCATCACTAGTTTGGAATATTTAGTCAATGCTCTAATTTAAGAGTTCCAAACTATTAATCTCCTTAAAAATACCTTGGAACATTTTATCAATTATAATCAACTTGAAATGAAAATTTCCCAGGCCTTCATTAACTGATAGAAGACCTTGTCTAAAAAATGTGAACATAATATAGTAGATGATAACATTTTTTTTCCATATGTTTACCAATGCTATTTTACCCAAGTTGTAATATCAGGTTTGAACTCTCTCCATGTACTTTAAAAGAGGACATTAACCAAGCAAAGAACCAAAATTTACTTATGCATCAATTTTCTAATACCAACCTTCTTTGGGTAATCTCATGTTAATAAAGAAAAATAATCATCATGCTACTAGTGATGGTGTCACCGAATCTTATGATACCATCCATACTATTCAAGTTGGTGTTCTTAATCAAACTCCAAAATAGGCTTCCCCTCCTAACCACATCACCAACCCTCATTTATTTTCAACCAAAAACATCAATGTTCACAAATCTTTATCCTTAGTAGAATTAAAAAAACATCTACCAAGGCCTCTATAATGATAACTTAATCCCATTTGACCCATGAAATCTTGGTATGATCCCAATAAATTTTGTTGGTCTACACTAGTTGGAGTCATTCTCATGAGACCCATAGGTAGCTTTGTAATTTGGCTATTGATTTATTTCTTGGTCCTAATTTTGAAAATGATTCCATCATTTGTAAATGCCAACAATCCTATGACATTGCCTTCAAATCCCATGAAATACAAACTAAATCTCAATCTTTAAATTAGGCTAATGCTCATTTGGCCATCTATAAATATCCTCTTCCGAATCACCAAGATAACCAAGAAAAGGATACCCCTTCTATAAATAATGTTGATAGTCTTCTTAACCTAACTCCTAAATAAAATGTGGTCAATATGAATAACATGTGAAGGGAAGTTACTTTCATTGATCCTCAACCCATCTATACACATCTTTTGTCTTGCACTTTTCATGTTATCCAAGATTATTCTCCAACTCACTTAAATGAGTTAGGGCAAGATGACCTTATATATTTTGATGAACAAATTCCAACACCTCCCTTGGATAACACTTATAATACTATTTCTACCATTATTCCATCTTATTTACCTATCACCAATGATACTCAAACTTCTATCAACACCTTTTCTAATAATTTTCAAACCAAACCTACATCAACTATTCCATCTTATCAACATAATCTACAAACTTGTCCTCTAGTTAAAATTTATGTATCTTATCATCATAAATTTACATGCACTTTAAATCCTCCTTCTAAGGACCTCCTTCAACACTATGCACCTCTTTCTAAAAAATTTATTATGGGTTATTATGAGTGAGATCTTATCCTGGAACTTACTAATCTTTGATCTCAAATCCCATTTATTGAACTTTGTAGACCTCTCCATGCCACCATAACCATCTTATGTAGATTTTATTCAAAATTAACATCCCTCATCCTCCCCTAATAGGATGTGAAACCAACTTATATGGATCATAAGATAACATTTTACAAAAATATGAAGAGATGTCCATCAATGTTGATGAAATAATGGACACTTCTCTTTCCCTCAAATTTTCCACTTCTATTATTCTTAATGAAATTCTACTTTAAGTGGATGACCCTCCTCTATTTATCAGTGTCCACATTGGTGATATCCAAGTCAAGCATACCTTGATTAGTGAGGGGTATGTCACTTGTGTTTCCTCTCGTGATTTTATCAAAACCCTTAGATTTTCTAAATGCAATCTTAAATCCACACAGTACATGTCAAGGCTATGATTGAAAGAAAATGCATCCTTTAGGTTATGTTTGGCTCCCCATTATTGTCCCACCTATCATCATTCATGTGAAGGTGATGAAATTAAATTTTAATCTATCTTATACCATTCTTCTTGGTAGGCCATGGACTCATTGTATGAGAGATGTTTCCTCTTCTACTTGTTAATGCATCAAATTTCCTCATAATGGAGTCATCTATAATTCAAGGTGACAATAACCCTTGGAATTTCAAACAATTCTAAGACCATGATGTATTCAATATTCCTACCCTTAAACCCTTACCAAGAATTCCATTTCATGAATCTTAAAGCTTTAACTTTCCTATCAATTCCACTTGAGGTTACAATGGTCACCCTAATCTCATTAGGAATATACCCCCTAATGTCCTAGATTTTAATGACAATGAGCTTGATGAGATCAATCTGAAGATTAAAACTTATGATATCTCACCTCACCTAATCTCTTAGCTTCCTACTTCTTTGTAATATCATTCTCATCAACCAAATTATGATGAAATCCCTATTGTCTTAACTCAAACTCAACATTTAATTCATCACACCACATTGGATGACATGGTTATCCATACCTACACCATTGATATTCATAAACCTAATTATGATGATGGCTATACCTTAGATGATCCATTCTTAGGAGGTCTTATTTAGGCCTAAGATGTGAGTTTATTCGTTATCATTCCTCTTTACTTCAGTATTTTAGTATATCTTCCCATATTCCATCCTATATCATTCTTAATTTTAGAATTTTTCCTCTTTATTATAGGGTAGAGATGGTGCACACACCTCTATTTTCTAAACAACCTCGTAGAAGTATGCTTATGGATCATGATATGATTAGTTCCTATCACCTTGATAGATACCATAACCCCTCTAGCTTACTTATCCTTGAGATGTATGCAACTATCTTTTAGCCTTATGTGGACCCCACCCCTCCCTTAACATAGTCTATTCTAGATCCCATTCCCACTCCCTCTATAGTTGAGTCTCTTCTTATTTTAGATCATATTGATCCTTCAGTTGATCTTTGTCTAATTTCTCCACCAACCCCACCTTTTCTCAATGATGGTTTGCTCCCTTTACCACAATTGGCTCCTTCAACCACCAAATGGGCTGATCAACCTTATTTTGACATTCATAAAGTTATTGGTCATTAGACTAGAGATTGTTCCCTATACCAAGATCCTTTAGCTTCTATTTCACCTCCTCCTATGCGTACACCTACCAAGACTACTCACAGGTGTAAAGATTCACCTCTTGAGTATTCTTGTACCTTCTACCCTTCCTCCCATAAGTCATTTTCTTAAGAAGGCTTACTCCTCCCCCATGGTTTCACATCCTGTGGTTCCATCTCCTCTTGTGGTCACTTCTCCACCTACTATTCCTCCATCTATGAGTCTCTCACCCATGGACCTTCCCTTACACAAGGATCCTTCTCCACCCATGAGTCCCTCACCTATTTTACCTTTCCCATTAGTGACCCCTTCATCTCTTATATAATATAATCCCATGCATTCTCTTGAGCATCTTTGACATGATAGCCCTCATCATTATAATCCTTTGAACATTCCTACATTTTTCATTGAGGATATTGATGTGAAGTATTTTCTCAACTTTTATTCAATATTGATGAGACATTAGCTATAGTTTGCATTCAAATTCATAGATACTTATAAGATGTTATGGATAATGTGCATGGATAAATATATTAGTACTTATGAGCACATGCATGGTGTCCTTGCATTTTATTTGGATTCGATGTGTTATCCAAATTTATATTTATCTATTTTTATATCATTTGACATTGTGTCAAATTCTTATCTATCTTACATGGTGACTTTGGTTTCACACTTTATATTTCTTATGATGTCATTATGTTCTCTTATGGATTTATTTTTCATCATTAAATTATTTATATTCTTGAGTTCATTTTATTATGACTCCTTTGCTATTTTTCATCATTGTTTGATATCTTATCTCTATAAAAATAGAAAATTATTATTATGACTTGGTTATACAAACCTTGATCCCTTTAGTCATTCTTTCTTTACAATGTGATTTATTAGCAACCAATTAATCTCATTAAAATCTCCTTTTACTAGTCCACTTTAGATCTCCCTTTCTTCCCCTTTATCCTCTTTTGTGAAATAAGCATACATATGGTTGAGACTTGAGATAACATGCTAGTTCATCATTAAGCTTAAGTATTCTAATCAATCATGTTTTAAGACACTTAGCTACCTTTAGCCAAAGCCTAAAGTTCATTTGTGAGTATCAGTCTATCTCTCATGATTGGTCATTCTAATTATATATGGAGGAGGAATCTTAAAATCCATAAAAATATTCAAATACCAAATCATTTAACAAAAAATGATCTAAAAGGAAACATTAAAAATTATGAAAAGTCAAATCACACTAAAAAGACATGATTCTAAACATATCTCCTTTTTTAAATCTAAACTCAAACTCCAAAGATGGCCTCATAATAGAGATAATGTCTATTGGGATGTGGTAAGGCATTATATTAGAAAAGGAAAATAATTTTTTTTAGTGCTACCTACTTTCTCTTGAAAGTACCCAATCTTTGCAGTAGGTCGATGGCTTTGTAAACGGTCTTGAGGAATAGACAAAATGTTATGGGAAGGTAGGTCCATTTTAACTTTCTTGTTAAAAATAATCAATATGATTTGATATTAGTATCATAGTTATTTTACAACATAGCTTTGTGTCTATAACGAACATGTATCCTCTATATATTGATGGTCACTAGTCACTTAGTGTCTTCTCATGTACTTAATGTGCCTCACGTATCCTAAGGTCTTATCATAAGATGCCTACATTACACTTTTTGTATTCCCTTTTTCACTCCCTACAACCCTAATATTTCCCCTTGAGAAATATTGTTTTGTTCATTTATCACTCCTCTAGGGATTCCATTTATGAGTTGTATTGTAAGACCATGGATGGACCTAGCCTTCCTCATAAATTACCAACTTTTCATATTACCATTCCAAACATCCCATTTTACCATATTTTCAAATTATTTCTACCTCATTAGTGTTTCCTTTGTGAGTTGTAGTGTAAGACCATGGATAGGACCTAGCCTTCCTCACAAAATTTTCCAATATCCAAGTCACAACAAAATTACATGTGTCAAATATGAGATAAGATGTGATTGATTATAACTTACACATCATTAACATGTTTTCCATCTTGATTTATTATGTTGTATGCTTACTTCACTAATATTTCACTTTTATCTTTTTATTTTTTGATTGTATATAGGAATCCAACCATTTTTATTGAGTTTTTCACCCTTCCTAACTTGAATTATTGTGATTAATTTAAAACCATTTTTGCCAATTTTATTTCTCTTTTATATCTCAATGTGGTTTATTATGATTGATTGTCTTAATTGATTTGTTTTTATACCATTGTTTTTCATGTTCTTTCCATTTTATTACATTATTTTCATACTTCCCAACATGACTTAGTATGATTTTTACTTGTTTTATTTTGGTTTCATCCTTTATCATGGTTTAAAAAACACATTTTTACCCTCTTGTTTATCACTCTTTGGTTTCTTATACTTAATCATATATTTTTATTACACATTTCCCAATGTGAAATAGTGTGTGGTGCATTTTTTAATTAATTATACTTTACCAAGTCCTTTTTGCCTATTTATTTTTAACCATGAATGTGTCCTACATAATGATAGAAATGAAAACACAACACATATATTTCCTATAGCATATAAAATAAAAACAAACTACATATGCAAGAAATAAATATATTCATGCATCCAAAAACACAATAATAATACAAACACATAAGATCAACATCCAATTGTCAACATGTGATATATATATATATATATATATATATATATATATATATATATATATATATATATATATCATGTTTGTTTTAAAAAAAATACATTACTCCAACTGTAAGGTTGGACCCTATCATGTTTATCTTGTGGCCTAGCCACACTGCACATATATGCCTCTGACATTCCCCTTTGAATAGTACATTGTAAATAACATGTCCAAGATCTCAAGCCTATTACCTATCCCTATCGGTTGGCCACATGGGCTTGTACCTATCCTAATTAAATAGTGGTAGACAAATACATGACTTCCTCATAAGCCAAGGCCTACCATGCATATGGTTCTCCCATTCCCACCCCTGCTGATGGATGTAGTCCATCTCTATATGACTTTAACTACCTCATAGCCTCTCTTGATAGTCTGAAACAACTTGCTTGAGTTAGGGTAGATAGTACCATAGGATCATCCAATTTGGTAGGGTCATATGGAATCAACACCCTATCTATAATATCATGGAGTGTTCCCATCACTAGGGATCCCCATTTAGTCTCCTCCTCATCCATAGGATCTACAAAATTCAACCAAATAGATGTTAGATCATATATATATATATATATATATATATATATATATATATATATCTCAAAGTCTATCTATAATATCTCAAACAAATCTTCTATAACTAGTATTCTATTTTTAAATCTTAAGCAAATTTCAACTATTTATTACCTATATGGGTATCACCAATCACCATCTCCCTATTTTCTCATCTATCGATCATGATTTATCCATCAGATCATCCTCCAAGTACTTCATCCATTAGATTCCTCCAAATCAAATAAAACACTAGGGTCAAAAACCATGCACATCTCAATCCTCACCTCATTATTGCCTCTATCAATTAGCTCTACCCTAGGTTGACTAATGGGTCATCCTATATGACCACCCTTTATGTTGTCTCTCACCACTAACATCTCCATCGATGGTGAGATTGAGTTGGTCACCACTCCTCCTGATATGGTGCTATCTATGGTACCTAGAACATTCTTGCATCCATGTTCATGCCATCTCTAGATGCTAGTTACTATGCTTGACCTATTTATGGTCTTTCACACTCTAGTTTGATCTCTAATCTCATGATTTATACTCCTCTTCCTCCCCCTCCCTCTTACATTCTAAGACAAAAATGTGGGAACCACTATAAGATACACTGGGTGAGAGTCTAAACTATCCTAACAAGCCACCACTAGATATGGCTCTACCCACCAAGCATAATCGCCCATGATCTTCACTCGTACTAACGCAAATACCACTATCACCCAACTTAGTCAAACTATCACAATATGTGCATATGTATACCACATGATCTCTCCTTATGTAATCATCTATAGTACTGACACATAGGGCATGGCCCATTCCACCTAATTTTATCTATATCTTATCACCCAAGGTGATCAATCATTGACCATATGGGGTAACCTAATTGTATGATACATCAAAAACCTCTCATATATCTAGGAACTTATAAATACCACTAGCCCCATGGTCTTTTACCCTTTGAATAGCATCTCATACATATCATGCATGAGATGAACCTAAATGACATAACCCAAGTCATAGAGTACCCTTACTCCAATATTGACTAGCATAAGGCTATTGCATATAGTGATACCTTGCCATTTTACTTGTGACACAACACACATGATATCATAATCCCTATCAATACCTTATAGATATCTAAAATATGGGTAATATATACATAAAATAGACTCATCCTCAATCTTAGGTAAATCTTATCTGATCACACCACCCATCGAGGTAATGCTTTCATATCCTTCTAATCATCAGGTATCCTTGTGATCACTGATGTCTCCCTTATATGAAGTCCAAATAATCAATGTACATCTTCCAATGTGATACCAACCTCTATAATATCCCCATCCACCACCCATCTTAAATTATTGATCAAGCATTCCCAAGCTCTAAAAAACATGACCACTAGATAAGCACTTAGTGAAATGTGTTGCATCTTCATGATGCCAACTAAGCATAGCATGATTAATCTAGCTTGGTCTACATTCATTAGGCACTCAAATAGATCTGGTAGTCATTATTCATACACTAATTACCAAAATATCTAGCGCCCCTAAAACATTTAAATAATAAAATATGTATTAAACCTCCATGTCACTCATGATCAAAATACATTATTTAAATTTTAACAAAAAATAAACCTAATTTGCCTCATTTTATTAATTTCCTACCAATTTGACATATTTTTAACCTAATTGGCCATTTTAGTACTTATTCAAGCAACCTAGGCCTTAAAATTACTATATCAACCAATTTCCTACATTTTAGTACAATATCAACCACTTAGTAACTAACTAAATCAACCAAACAGTACTAGGTAAGCCATTTAGACTTAAAAACTAAGTCTACCCTTTCATTTTACCCCTTTATTACTAAGTCAACATTTTCACTTGAGCAACTAAGTTAGCCACAAGGTACTAAGTCAACCTTTCCCCCAACCAACTAAGTTGGTTGAGGCTTACAAGGTTAGCCCTTTTAAAATTTCATTTTCTACCTACTAGATTGACTGGGTCGACCTAGTTCTTTCAATATGCTAAATATTTGACCCTTTGTAACAAATGAATTTAGCATTTATTACTCTAATACCTTTCAAATCAATTCCCCATTTGGCCTCTATTTTCCATAACAACATCCTAGGGTTCATTCTAGTATATAGATTTGGTCTAATTTATAAATTTCTATAAAACACTCAATTTCAAATAAAATACTTTGATGAACTCATTATGGCCACTAGGCATCCTTATCATCTTAGCTATTGTCTCCCCACTATCTTGGCTCTCTCAAATTTTTATAGGTCCCTTAGAGCTCTATTTTTTCTCATAAAAGTCAAACAATAGCAAATGAATTCTTTTTCACCCTATTTAAAGTTACTATTCGCAATTTTTTACCCTTCAAATAGTTATTGTCACATTACTTATTTTGATCATATATTTGTTTTTACTAATTCATTTTTCAAACCATAATTTTTTTTGAATTCCTAACATTGTATAGAATCTTTTCCATTATTATATGCCTATATTATAAAAAATTCAATTTTTCACTCTTTTTACACTAATCTCTAAAGGCTCGCCTAATGTTACTCACATTAGATGCCTTCACATCTCTTTATTTATCTACAACACTAATGTAAGTAAAGGTACATGTTTTTCAATTATATCCTTTTGTTTACCTTATTTTCTCCTTAATGCACTTTATTTAATATCAATGTTATCTGTCATCATGTTCTATTCCCAAAGCACCGTCCCATGTTATACTTATATGACATGTGATGAGTTTCGAGTGGGTCATATTTTACACATAATATTTTCAAACTTTTGTCAATCACTGATGCTAGCTATCTTGTAGGAACCTATCAATTCCCAATCTCTTTGAGTGCACACCTTAAGGGGTGTATTGGGAAAGGGGTGGGTAGACTATTGATGCTTCATAAGATTTTTGTCCCTTTTACCACTTGTTATTTACACACTTATCTCCTAAAAACCATTCCCATAAGCTTGTTCTTCTCTTTTTCACACTCCAATATTTTAAAACCTTTAGTATTCCTTTTCCTAACCTAAACTTCTTTTTGATACTTTACATGACTAGGTCATCTAGGTTGACATTGTACTCTTATTGGTAAAACTTATTTAGGGTCTAGGTCGACTCTTGGCAGACCTAGCTCATGACCTAGTGAGTTTTTGTCAATAATGATACTAGGTTGACTAGGTCAACCTTGTTGATCAAAATTTTTAGAAGGGTTTAAGGTTAAATCTGCCTATTTATACATAATCATTTCACCATTATTTAAAGAAGAGAAGAAGAAAGAATAACTATTACACATTTTCTTATCCACCATTCTACTTGAGGAGTAAGATTAGGGTTTCATACTTTATTTAGAGATACGAATCCTATCTTGTGGACAAGTCTTTTAGATACATTGATAGGTTATGTAGCCTAGAGGTGATTTATCCTTGTCATCCTTATATACCATAACAACCTCTTACAAATCACCTCAGGTAAAGGAGAGATTGAGGCTCGACAGGTTCACATTCAAAGGTAAGATTCCTAAATTTGTTCCTCCTTTGTAATAATAGATAGATATGCATTTTTATTTCTCTTCCATGCATAAGGATTTCATATACATTAACATGAGTATATGTCTTCTATGCATGTTTACTTTTAGTATTTATTTCCCCCACTTTATGTCACAAGTTTTAGTGAACACTAGATTAAATTTCTTTTCTTTAATTTTTATTAGTATTGTGAATATGAAAATATAGGGCTTAATTAGGGTTATTTCATGGTTTTGATTGACTAGAGACTTTAGAACCTTCCCTAGTGATATTATTGTGATAAGAGATCCCATAATAGGGTCTAGTGGATCCATATTGGTCATGTTCTTGATTATCTAATATATCCCCAATCAGAAGTGTAAGTAGTATCTATCTTCTCTGAGTTAAGATTGATTTGTGGATTTGATGAATTTTTTATTACATACAATACTCATATGGGAGACCCTCAAATTTAACCATTTGATTTTCATGTACATATTTCAAGTATATGTGCACTTTAGATAGGATGGATCATAGCTGATGTAACCATGACCTACCCAATAACATATAAAACATGCTTGTATTAGGTACTACTAAGAACCGAGTGGCTATATGTGTTAGTCCAACCTATAATGGAAGCACAATATCCTTAATGGAGTTCTAAGCATGATCACTGAAACTAATAATGAATGCTTTTTGGGGGAAGATATCATGTTCTAAGCACCCAAAATGTTGAATAGTGTCATAGTGCACATGTTAATGCTTGAGCTAGGATGATGATCTATGTATGCTCATATAAATAGTACATGTAAATATATATCATCATCAATAATATCCTAATATGAGAATGTGATGAGTTGTCTAGGTGTAATTATAGTATGGTACATGTTAATTATGTTATGTAATGGTTGTACCTTTGTAATTATATGATATGAAGTTGGTGGTGGATGTGCCTGATATATGTAGTGAACACCTAATGTTATCCCTACCTCAATCATTATGTGCCTTAGGAATGGATATATGAATATATTTAATGATTTTGCTTATATTTTTTATGTTTTTAATGCCTGTTTGGGTTTTCCCACATTAATAATATTATCTTCAATTAAATGTTTTATCTTATGTTTTAGGCTCATGCATTTATTCTTTGAATGGCCTAGTGCCCTATGATATTCATATAATGTGTTAGAATCATAGTTATTTGGAAGATACTGTGTCGTATCAACCTCTTTAATGGGATGGAGAGATATGACATTTCATTCCAAGAGATTTTGTAAAACCCATGCTAGTGACTCTAGAAGGTTGGTGAAGGTTTGACACTAAGGAGTCGATAAAACCAATCTAGGAGATGGCTTAGAAGCTACATTGACTATGTTATTTTGATCAATCTTATTCTCAATGGCCCTTAACTTATATGGAGGCTTATTTAAACTCTTAAAAATTGATTTTGATCCATTGGTATACTTGAGTTTTCCCATTGATAGAAACTTGACCTCTCATTCTTTTACTATGTGGCACAAATCTATGAATGTAGGAAACTTCTTAAATAAGATAGCTTCATGCAATATTGGTAAAATAATTTGTTTAAATATGTCCTAAAGCTCTTTATATGCCATGGGGATAGTTGATTTGGATGATATAGTCTTATATCATAAGACATAATCTGTAATAGGCTTGTTTTACTTTTATTTTAATTGTGCCACTTGGGCATATGATATATTATCATTGATATTGTTTTATAAGTGTGCTAAAACCATATTGGCCAAATTATTGAATGTTGTGATAGATTGATTTGGTAAATCATAAAACCAATGTAGGGCATAATCCTTTAAATTAAGTAAAAATAAATTCATGAAAAGCTAATCATTTGACATGTAGTACAAAAATGCTATGTGAAAAGCTCTGAAATGGTGCTCTAAGTCATCCCTGCCATCATATAATGTAAGCTTAGGTGCCAAAAAATCAAAGGGAAAGGGATTTGATGATATGTGATGTGCCATATGTAAAATAATATTATCATCCAAGGCATGTGATGGTTTAGTGGATCCATTATTAATATGTAAAACCTTAGCCTACAGAGTATGAATCTCATGCATAAGGGATTGTATATCTAGAGTGGAGGAACTAGAAAAAATAGGTGTAGATATCAATGAAGGTTATTTAATTAAAATTTTAGGTTTTGCTAGCTAAGTTGGCCCCACTATAGGTGTAATAATGTTATTAGCCAAGGGAGTTGAATATTGATCACTATTTATTTTTTGTATTTCTTCCTAAATAATAATGATGAGGTCATCTTGTATATCCACATGTTTAGACATAAAATCCCATAATTATTTCTTATCAGTCTCATTAAACATATTGTTGAATTCTACCATTGTAGTTTAGAAAGTAGTAAAATAAGTTTTTGCATATTTTGAACTTTTGAAGAATATTAATCTGAGAAAGATTGCAAAAAAATAAATATGGAAGCAAATTTGATATTTTGGAGTTAAAGTCTAAGCATAAACAAAAAAGGATACAAAAACTAAGAGTGTCTAGAATTAGGGTTATTTTTCATAAATTTAAAGTATATTTAAATAATGAAACCTTAATGTGAGATTGATTTAATGAGCTAGGTTATGCTAAAAAATCATAAAAATATAAGTTTGTAAAAGTGCATTAAAAATGGAGTAGGTAAAATAGGGTTTTAAGCAAAATTAGAAGTAATTTGGGTTCACCAAATGTATTAACCTTTTACGTTTTAGTTATGTAAATCCTATGTTCGATTAAAGGGTTGATTAGTCTAATGTAGTGAAATAGTATGCAATAAATAACCACTAATTTTTTATAGATTTTGACTTTCTTTAACTTTTTAAAAATAGTAATAAATATGTGAAAATAGAGACTTAAATAGAAAATACCTAGTGTGAAAGATCTAAGTGCTAAAAAATGAGATACAAATAGTTCTAAGTATCATCAATCAGATCACTATGTTAGATCCTCTTTTGTATAGTAGTTACACACTTGGATATTAGTGTCATATGGCTATAAGTGTTCTAAAAATGGCACTAGTATCTTATGTGTAGGATTATTTCTAAATTTTAGCTACATCTGTGCCTATGTTCTTGGGTTTTATTCCTACATTCACAAAGTTTGAAACTCTATATTATTCATATAATAGCTAATTTATGATGCAATTCCTAATTCTCCTTATAAGTAGTGCATGAGCTAAAAATGTGTGTTTCTTAGTAGGATAGGTTGAACATCCACAACACCTTGCTATGAAGAGAGTTTCCTAGATACCAATACTTTGAGGAGGTATCAATCCCAATGTATTGATCCCCACCTAAGTGTTGGTGAAAGTTAAAATGATGCTAGAATGATAGTGGTCTTGAATGCCTTAAGTGTGATTGAAATTGAAAAAATAGAAAATCGGGACTTAGGGTAGATGTTGATGGTATTATGCATAATTAGGAAGAATATAGATTAATAACCTTTATTTTTCTCAACTTGTTTCATGTTTTAATATGTATTTTGTATCTAGTTTCCATCTAGTAAATAGAGGTCTAAAATTCATGTATTTATAATGTTTTATAGCTTGTGTGGATAATAAAAGATTCTTAGGATGACATTAGGAGGGTTTTAATTTTGAAAATATATCTATTCAATAAAGTTAGGGTAAAGAACATTAGTTCTATTTTGAGGACACTAACACTACATGGCTTTATTGTCCTTAATGTGGTGTTAATGTCCATCTAGCAAGTTAATGGGCATGAAGGGTTAGGGTGTGTAAATAAAGGCATGAGATTGTGTTTAAGATGATTAGGGATGCATGTGGTCCACAAAAAGGCTAGAAAAGTGTGAAAAAGGCTCTAGGATAGGTACATGGATAATATATGAATAGGTTGTCTCAAGTAACACTTTTATCACTCAATTACCAAATTTAGGTGATTACAACTTTTGAAAATCTAAAAATAATAAGTGTTGTGAATTAGCTATTTTACCTATTTTTTATTAAAACTATTAATATTTAAAATCTATAAAGGATTTTAAAAACTTTACTTTTGTACACCAATTCTATCCTAAAATTGGACAATTCTACTACTTTTCAACAAAAAAAATTCCTTATAGTTTATAAGAAATTTATTTAACCATTTTTAATAAAATTACCTAAAATGAATGGAAAAATAAAATTTAAATTTGTATACATAATTTTATAAAAAAATTGTTTTAAGTACAGACAATAACTAAAAAACAATGTGGAAAAAATTCAACTATTTTTGTCTTAGGGTTTTCTAGCTATAGAATTAACCATGTGTTTTTCAAGGAAATATAAGTATTTATGGAAAATTTAAAAAGAATGTAATTTGAATAAAATTTAAAATTATTTCACTTTTACCTAAATTTGTATTAAAATTATAAACTTATCTTAAATGTTTTAATCTTTTATTAGTCAATCACCATGCACCTACGCAACAATAGAAATATTGTGCACTTATGTATATGGTTATTTTTGTTGTGGCATCCTCATCCACTACTTGAAATTTTATTCACACACTAAATGGTATTGGAATGTTTTTTTACTTGTCTTCCTTGATAAAAAATACATAGAGTAAGGTTTAAATCTTTTTCATATGTCACAATTGCATAATGCCTTTCTACATAACACCTTGATTTGCCATAAAGTAGTGCAAAATAAACAAATAGAAGCACCATGCCTTCTTTTAAAGACTATAAATGAAACCAAACCTTATATTTTCATCCTAAATTCTTATTTTATGATTAACAACTAGGCATCCAATAATCAAAATGTTATTTTGTTCATAATGGTGTTTTTCCTCACAGTTTCACTTTTACTTCTTATAATGCTTTTGTCTCAAAATGTCAACCTATGTTGGCTTATGAAAACACCTTTAACCTTATATTAAGCAAGAATATCTAGGTATCATGTGATTCTCTATAGAAACTCTTTATTGTTTGATGAAAAAATATATGTGATTCCCCTTAGGGGCATTGCTTATTCACATGCTTCCTCCTTTTCTCACAAAATCACCTCAAATAATTTCTCTTACCTCTTAGATATTTTATCCAAGGTTTACAAAACATGTAATTTGATTACCATAAAATATTTCACATTTATGGAAGAATGAATAAACCACATCAGTTGAATTATTTGAGAGGATCATACATATAACTTGATATATCTCTTATAAATGAGGAAGGCAAGCAAAATAAATAATAAATAGGAAGCTAAAAATAGGCTTGACATGAATTACAACTTAGAAAAATCAATAATTATTTGTTTGAATCATATAAATAAAATATAAAAATATTAAATAATAAGTTTAATTATTATAATATGCCCAGTATCCTCCTCATAAGCCCAAATATTATACTCATATTTGTCATCTCAATGTTGGGGCTTATAACATTATTGATTATTTGGAAACCATTAAATCGTGTTTTTTTTTTAAACTTCAAGTTGTTGGTTTTCCCAAAAAACTTGTAAATATTAATGATGTTATAAAGAATCCAAATCCAAAGAATGTAGTAGGTTTTTAAGAAAATAATAATAATAATAATAATAATAATGAATATCATTCTATTTTTTATCCGTACAATGATCATCTAGTTGATTGTATTCCACCATTTTTTTGTATCTATAAAAACTACTAACAAGGTTATCCATAACTATATTCTTGACACATGAGCTTCAAAGAAAATCATGTCTAAATTTATTACTGATCAAATAGGCATATCTTATGAAACTGGCAACAAGAAACTTATTGGTTTTGATTATTTCCAAACCAAAAGTTGTGGTAAGTTTCATGATATTGTTATTAAGATAGCTCAAGATGAAATAATAATGTACATTTCCAATGTACAAGTTTAATGTATCCCTATTAACTATGCTATGCTATTAGGAAAGGATTGATTTAAATCAACTAGTACTTTCATAAATAAGGATATTAGTTGGGTCCCTACCGGTAATGAAATTGTGTTTATGCATACAAAGAAATGGAATAACACTTCTATTGAATCCATACCAACTATTTTTGCATATTTTGAATTTAGAATTGGTGTTTATGACTTGATGACTTTAGATGATCCTAATAAATAATAAATAATAACTATTTTGTGAGAAACCATGTGTAATTTGTACTTTGGTGGAGCTTGTTTGTAGCATGGGAGTGGTGTTAGAATTATTTTAATTTCTCCCATAAGTAAAGTTCTGAGGAACTCTTGTATATTATGTTTTGAAAATACTAATAACATAGCTACATTTGAGGCTTTATGTTTACATCTTGAAAAGGAAATATGATTGAATATCAAACATTTAGTGGCTTTTTGAGATTCTGAGTTAATTATTAACAAGTTAGAAAAAATTAAAAAACCAATCAAACTCATATCCATAGGCATACACAGAAGGTTTGGTCACTTACTAAAATCTTTGAGGCATTCAATATCACACACATCCTTAGAGAATTTAATTTTCATGCGAATAAGCTTGTTATTTTTTACTATAATCTTACCTTATGCAACATTGAACCATAAATTATTTTTTCATAAGTTTTTAGACCTAAATTGTCTGACCTTAATGATAATTGGACTATATTTGACTTTGATAAACATATTGATGTATTATAAAAAGGCAATTATATTTATCATGATGAATATGTGCTCAATTGTGGTTATTATTTATAGCTAAGAACTAATAAATTACCTATTGGTTTAGTTATCCTAGAATCAATGTTCATGCCACATGATAAACCCAAGATTTCATAAACTAATGAACCATTGATGAGAATTATACATGAGACTATCCCCATTAATCTTGGCACTGAAGAGTATCCTAAATTTGTGTATTTAGGTATTCATCATTTTCATAAGGACAAGTTTTAGTTTATTAAAAAATTTATGGATTTTTTAGATATTTTCACTTGGTATTATAAATACCTAAAGGGTTATGATATCAAGATTATAAAATATGACATACCTATTAATTATAGTATAAAACTAGTTAGGTATAAATTTTAAATAATCAACCCCTTATTGGAAGACATCATCAATAAGGAGCTAGATAAAATGTTAGATGTTGGTGTATCTTTTCCTATACAATATTCAAACTAGGTAACTAATTTATTTTTTACGAGAAAAAAATGGTGATATTCATCTTTGTGTAGATTTCAGAGATTTTAACCATGTTAGTGTTAAAGAGAAATTTCCTTTACCATGTATAGACTAGATTTTTTTAACAATTTTATAGATATTAAATGATGTCAATTCTTGATGGATTTTTCTTGGTATAATTATTTTTTATGAATATAGAGTGTTAACATGTAGAGGAATGTTTAAATTTAATAGGATGTATTTCGGTTTAATGAATGCAGGTGCTAATTTACAAAGATCTATAGATGTATCTTTTGGTAACTTGATTGTAACGATCATTCAAGTTTACTTAGATGATATAACTATGCATTTAAAAAAGATAAATAAACATATTTACCATTTGCATGAAAATTTTATCAAATGTATAAAATATGGTATTTCTTTAAATCCCAAGAAATTAGTTTTTAAAGTCACTAAAAGTAATTTTTTAGGTTATATCTTTTATTTAAGATGGAATTTAAATTGATCTTAAATGCATAAAATATATTAAATATTTATCACCTCTTAAAGACCTATCTAGTCTTATATATATATATTTTTGGTAAAATTAATTGTGTGTAAGTTTATTTCTATTTTTTTGACAAATCTAATCCCTTACCAATTTTTCTTAAGAAAAATTGTACTTATTTATAGGAAATGGGTTTAGATTCAACATTTAATGAGATAAAAAAAAATTAAATTTTCATATACTCATTAAACCCAATGCAAACAAACCTTTCATGTTATATGTCAATGTAATTAAAAAAGCCACAACTATTGTTATTAATCAATATGCTCAAGATCATGAAGAAAGACCTATTGGCTACATGAGTCATGTTTTTAAAGAGATGAAGTCATGTAACCTTTGATTGAAAAAATTGTTTTCTCATAAATCTCATATTTAAATAAATCTTGGTATCTTTTAATAAGAAATAAAGTTATTATTCATTCAAACACATATGTTTTGTATTATATGTTGAAGCAACCAACCATTCAGGTTAGATTATAA
Organism: Torreya grandis; assembly: GCA_037957365.1. Taxonomy (NCBI): domain Eukaryota; kingdom Viridiplantae; phylum Streptophyta; class Pinopsida; order Cupressales; family Taxaceae; genus Torreya; species Torreya grandis. Next base: position 1,054,489 of record JARHVA010004977.1, read on the forward strand.
AAATGGATTTTCAAAATTCAAAAGTTTTATCCTAAATTTGAAACATCAAAAACTATTAATGGAAATGATTTAGATAAGTATTTAGTTGAAATCTTGACCTCTATAATTAATGTTTTAGTTCTTTCAATAGATGATAGTCTTAATGCTGAAATTCATTTTCAAACTGTGAAGTTTGTTGATATTTCAAAGTAATTTAAAACAAGACTTAAGATGCATGATTAGGATTTTTTATTTTTTAAAGATGATTGGTATCATGATCTAGTTTATTAATTCCAAATCCATGCGTGCCCTAATTTATAAGATAAATGACAAAGGCAAAAACTTAGTTTGCAGTCCATAAAATTTGTCTTGTTACAAACTTTTGTATTCTATATGAATAGATTTGGTGTGATTATGTGTTTTTTAATTCATGATCAAAATTAGAAGCTTATTAGGATTTGTCATGAAGTAAATTATGTTGGAAACTATTTAAAAAAAATTGCATATAAAATCTTATGTGCATGATATTATTGATTTAATTTATTTAAATATGTTTATAATATAGTAAGGCCATGTATGCCATGTCATCTTCTCAATGGTAGAGATAGATAGCCATATATGCCTTTGAATCCTATTATACCTAATAAACCTTTCACTAGATAGGGTATTGATTTCATCTCTAATAATCATCTTCCTTATTTAGGTGGCCATAGATATATTTTATCTACTACTAATTACTTTACTAATGGCTTGAGGTTTTAACATTAAGAAGTTATGTTACTTCTGAATTGAATTCATTTTTTGAATTTTTTTTTTTCAATATTAATTATTAGGATGCTATTCAATCTTTTCTATTCACTCTTAAAAATAATAAAAAATTATTTTATATTATGAAAAATATAGTATGTCAAAACAAAATGAATTTTCACGTTAATATTTTTTATGTTTGATGGGTTGATAATACAATGGTGAATTTTTAAACAAGTTATTATCTATTTATGTTAGGTTAAGGTTTCTAAGTTACTTTACCAATCGGATTACAAATCACTTCAACTAAGACTAATATTCAATATTTAATTGAATATACTAGTGTTATATAATAGAGATTAAATGACTTATTATCTATTGATGAGACTAAGGCAACAACTTTGCAAAAGTTAGAAGAGCTAAGGAAAATTTGATAAAAAATATGATAAGAAAGTTTATAAAAATACTTTTAAGGTAGGCGATTTAGTGTTAAATTGGGGAAAAACACATTAGAAACTAGCAAAACATCATAAACTCGACTCATTATGGCTTATACCTAAAAATTAGTAATTATTATAGTCAAAATGATTTTCACTTATAAGATTTTGATGGAAATCAACTTCATTTTTTAATCAATGGTTAGAATTTGAATATTTTCTTTAATTAGTTTACCTTTCTTGATTTGTTCATTTTCTTTTTATTTCTTCTGTGTTCTCTTTTGGTTTTCTTTTTTGTTTTATTTTCTATTCTTTCATGTTCTTGTTTGGTTTGTGTCTGGCTCTCTTTTTGGTAATTTTTGAGGTATTCATCATTATGAAGAAGTCAAGAAGTTTTTAGCATATAATTGTAAGCATTGTTTATCAAAATTCTAAATATTTTGTTAATTATGGATTATTATTTTTATATCAAATCAAGTAATAAAATATTGTTGTTATAAGCATTACTTATTTCTAGAATCTATGTTTTAGGATGATGTAGTAATATGCATCCAACTTGAATTTCTCTATTTCAATATTCATATTCTTCATTGTAAACTATCTAAATAATTCATCTCTTAGTTTTAAAAACTATTGAAATGGGTTCGTGTATAGCTACTTAGGAGATGATTAACTTGGATCACACTCCTATGTTTTTAAGTTTGTATTCTGATTACAACTCAATTTCAAAAGTGAAACTAGCTAGCAAGGTCACACTATTATTAAAAATTTAAATACCACCTTGTTTATTATTTTTTAGAATAATGGAGTTTTATTCTTAATTAATTAAATAGTTCTAGAGCAAGGTAAATCAATAAATAATGTGAAATAATTAAGCCACTAATTTATGTAAATAGATTGTATTTTTGTATTTTCTAAAAATAGTAATAAATGAAAGAGAATATGATTTAGCTTATTTTGAGTTGTTCAGCCTGAGAATTCAAGTACAAGATTGGGAAAATGTCAAAAATAGGTTCCTAAACTTTATTTTTTGATTAGATAGGAGCAACAAAAGTGTGACACCCTATTGTTTGGTACTGTAGTCCTTTTTTGGTGTTATTATCTACGTGATATGAGTTTTCAAGGTTCTTCTTGGTAGGTCTATGTTACAATACTAGTGAAATATCAAAGCCTGAAAGTTTATAGAGCACATTGTGTGTCTATTTTAATCTTCAAAATCCCTAAGAGCTCTTTGTACTTAAACTTTAATGAAAATTTGGGAAAGAGAGAGAATGGGTAGTGTGTAATGGATACATTAGACACACTTCACATCTTATATGTGGGCACGTTGTGTACATACCAATACTCTAAGGAAGGAACAAGCTAATGTAGTTATCCCATTGAAGTGCTTGGTGTAATTATGTATGAAATGCAACTAGATACGAATCTAGGTGTACTTCATATGGCTAGGGACTAGTGCAAGGATTTGAATAAGCTTGGAATGATATTGGAAGGTTGTACATAGAGAATATGGAAAAGTACTAGAGTGTACCTGCTTGTACACTTAGACAACAATGCCAAAATGAGAACACCCTAGGTTTCAACACTCCTATCCAAGTTGGGCACTACTATCTAAAGGGAAAGAGACTTAGGAAGATAGATCTAGGCCTGAAAGAGATGCCTGGGTTTGTAAGGGCTAAGTCTAAAAAGTTGTGGATGATTAGGAAATGGTGAAAGAAAAGCCTACAAGGGTTATGCAAGCAAGTAGGAAGACCTATGGATTGGGTGTCATTATCCATGCTTAAGTAACCCAAATTTTTTATTTTATATGACTAAATTTTCTACATTTTAATTCTAGTTATGCATCAAAGTGAAATACTAGGATAAAGGAAAGTAGAAAACATACCTAATATTACCTATGAGGGAAAGCTCATGAAGCTATGTAATGTTGGATGTGCATATAGAGAGCACACTTTGAAGTGTGAATCTGTAATGAAAAACATAGAGTAAATCAGTTCCTACTAGATACACTATATCTAAAAGTAAGAACATACAAAGTTGGGTAAGAGATACAGAAAGAGAAAGGAATAAATACACCTCATCGGGTATGTGAACCAATACAAAACCTATTGTGATGCTAGATTTTACTGGGTGTGTTTTGTACCAAGAGTAAGATCATGAATGTTGCTAAGTGATCAATTCCCTAAAGTTATCTCAAGAATTCAAAGGCTAGCAGTTTGGATCCATCATTGACCACTAAGTGAAATAAGATGATCATGTGTGTGTCAATATATGTCTAGACTATGTGTCCAATCCCTTTGGATAGGTTGCTCAAGAATACAAAGGCTAGCCCTTTAGATCCATTGTTGCCCCATAAATTGAAGCTATGAAGTAATATCAGTATGGAATAGATGTCATATGAGATGGATCTTGAAGCCCATGAATTTACTATGATCTGACAATGTTGGTGTGGATAGCCAAATGTATGTTTGAAACTAGGCCACTATTGGCCACTCTAAAAGATGGAGATTAGTCTTGTATGAAAGCCACTCTAAAACTAATGCAAAATGATTATGTGATAGATACTCAAGAACTTAGGTACTTGAGAATTTAAAATTATATGAAAGTTCAACTTGAAACTGATGCTAACCACCTGGAGATGGAGTAAGGCACACAAATGCTGAGAATACTTGGATAATAAATTAAACCCAAAAACAAAAGAAGATTAATGTGCCACACATATTGCCCCCAATCACTAATGTTTGGAACATTGATTTTGATCTAGAAGTTATGTCAACTACCTAATCTAAAAATAAAAGTGAGAACCATCATACCATACATGATACCCCCTATATCTGGATTCTTTAAAAAAATGTATTGAAATTATTGATTCTCACTGATTTAGATGTCCAAAAACTATAGCTAGCCTAAATTTTTTGCCTATTACTAGAAAACTTGAATGTTTTTTTCTTGGATAATAGTACCAAAATGAGGACACCATTTTATTTGGTGCTACTGTCCATTTTGATGTTGTTGTCCTATGTTAAAACTAATTGTTGATCTAGAATTGTCACTATTTGTTTATTTTATTCTGACTGGTTTGACCTAAGGTTTTTAAATTGGTTGATCTAAATTCTACTATTTTGAATACTAGGAGATTTGATCTTTATGACACAACCCTTATTTATTTTCCCCCTCTTCTAAGGATAGGAATAGGTACCCTATAATGACTTCCCTCAGAAGAAACCTTGCAAGTGTTTTAATCTAGAAATATACATGATATAGCAATGAAAATTGACAATATCTCTCAAGATATAGCATGGTTTGAATTGAGATATTTTTAGATCAATAAGGGTATGCTTAAAGAGATGTAATAATGTAATAGCATGTGTAATGTACTAAACTAGAACTATAAATGTTAAATGTCAATTGATAGTTGTTAGTTGGAGGGATGGAGCATGATGTCCAGCATGGCATCCAAGAAAGAAAGGTAAATGCATGATATAGATCATGGCATTGTAAACATCAAAGTTGTAATCAAGAAAACAAGCATATAAAGCAAGATTAAATAAGCATACAAGGGTGGCCAAGGTGCCATGAAAAAAAGGGACATGGGCACATGTCACTCAAAATAGAAAGAAAGCATAAAAGGCATGTTCAAATGTCACATACACATATAATTTCAAACAAGCAAAGATTGTTAATAACAAAAGAAAAACTAGAACTAGAAATACAATCACATAAGATATGATAAGAAAGAATGAAATCACATCTAACTAATCAAAGTAAGAAGTGAAAGTATACAAGAAATATTAGTACAAGACTAGGTATATGCTAAGAGATACACAAGTGCAAGATACTAGTGAAATGTCAATATAGTGATCTGTGTAAGTTTGTAAGTAATGTACATTAGCATGATAACTTAGAGTGTTAGTGTAAGAATGACATAACTTGGATGGTGTAGTCATGTATAATATGCCCCTAGTGGGTATTATATTGATGTGTGTCTCGAATGTAGAAGTAGGAAGGCCCCCTCAATGGATAGAGGAAAGTAATCAAGTAGCTAGATGTCACTACACACACTCAAAAGAGATCAAGTGAAACATGGTAATATAGATAAATTGACATATAATAGAATGAAATAGTGAATGCAAGTCCTAGCATAATAGTAGTAGTGCAAAGCACAGATGATGCATACGATCTAAATGTTTTTGGATTTCTAAAATATTAGATTATTTTGTATTTTGGAATTTTAAACTATGTATAATCAAGCAGGAAAGATTATGTATAAGTAAAGCTAGAAAAAGACTATGTACAAGCATAGTATAGAAAGAATGATACTAACTAATGAGTCTCAAATGAGACTCTAAATCATGGTGTCCCATATTGAACAAAGGTATCGTGCGTGATTGTGGAGCATGATGGAATGGATGAGATGGTAAATCTAAAAGCTATGTTCATTGTAACTTCTCAAAAATCTCTAATGTATCAACTAACTATGGGTTACCTCTGTGACTTTGAGAAGTGGATGCAACTATAGAGTTCTTAGGGACCCATCTAGAAGTAGGAGAAGGTTTATGAACATGTAATCTATGTGTAGATGGATGAGATCTCAATGAAACTCCTATGGGTATGAATACTATAGTTGGTAGCTATTTAGAATCCTGGAACTATGGAGGTGTGTGAGATTTCTATACTAGTGATGGATGCATCAATTATGTCTAAATCTAAACTAGAGGAAGAATTGAAATTGGTGGATAAAGTGTAACTAGTGTAGAAACTAAAACTAATGGCTACAAAGTAAGAGATGGCTCTGAAGTGGGGAGTGGTAACTAATATAAAACTCTACCAACTATAATAACCTAATTAGCATGAATGAATTTCATGCATCTATGAAATATAGATGGTACTAATCAATTTTTTTGAATCTATGGATGATCAAATAACATATCAAAAATTCTTTCACTAGGAACTATAGTGAAATGTGTGGTCAGATGTGTGGGACCAACCTATAAAGGAAGTGTAATCTTGCCCAATGAAGTCTATATGTGCCTACTGAATTTACTAATAACTATATCTATGGGAGTAATATCCTACATTAAATAACCCAAATGTTATAATAATTTAACAATGCACATGTTGACACTAGAACCATTATCGATGTGGACACTGTGAATGGGTTGATTATGATTATGAATGTGAATATTTGATTACAAGTGTAGTATATTCAAAAATCACTTGTTCATGTTTAAGGGATCCTTCAATTTCTCACTTTTTTTACTTAATTTTGTATAAATAAATTAAAACCAGATATAAAATGAAGATCAAAACTAAATAAAAATCAAAGAAAATTCAAAGAATTCACCAGCAAATCGATAACGGAGTTCGGCTTCAATAGCCTACATCTCCAGGTCTGTTCGAAGTGATTCTCATTAATTTTGTGCAAAAAATGGCTTCCAAAATCAATACAAGTCTTCAATTCACCTTCTTTGATCTTTTTTTTCCTATAAAAACATCTCTTAGACTTGAAAATAATGGCCCAAGGCCATACAAAGAAATAACAAGTCTCTAACCTTCTTAAATCTCTTTACACAGTCTACTTTTTATGTCTATTCAAGTATAAATTAGTCCCTTTTATAACACTTCAACCTCAATGGATGAAGTGGTCAAGGCATTAATCTTTTAGAGGTCAGGTCAGGAGTTCAAAACCTCCTCCCACCTTTCTAGGTGCCTTGGCATGTGGAGGGGCGCGCTCGGCATGGAATTTGAAATGAATTCCCTCCTTTTTTGGTGCCTATGGACTTGGTTTAGTCCAAAATTTGTTGGGAATTTAGTTTCCAAGGCTTTAAATAGTCATGTTTGATCCCTCTTCAAATTCCTAAGACAATGGGGCCCACTTAGGTTGCTGATTAAGCTTGGTCAAAGCATGTTTAGTGGGATGGGTGATGTGGCAATTTTCTTGGCACCTTTGTTTTAAGGTTTGAAAATTTCAAATAATATGTGAATAAAAATAACAAACCAGCATTTTTTTTGCATTGAATTATCTTTCTACGTGTCAAGTGGCTATTGGTCCACTTGGCACGTTTTCAATAGTGCCACGTCGCTTTCAATACCCCCTATTGCAAGATTGCTTCAACTAGCCATATCTTGAGCATCGGGACTCCATTTTTTGAACCACGAAAAGCATTAGAAAGCTCTTGATGAGTAATACAATGTGAGAATGATTTGAATATAATTTGAATACTTTTTTAAAAATGTAATGGTACATGGATCCACCTAGATCAATATGTAATAAAGAGAAAGAATCCAATGCATGTGTTGGTCTAGAGACACCTTGCTCAAGATGTTACACCTTGGATTAAAGAGATCTTATTTCTAGCACAAGGGCTACCAAATCAGGAGATAGGGATGTACTAGCTATAGTTGGTGGTATATAAGAAGTTGGGATTCTACAGAGGATTTTTGAGACATACTTTCCCCTGTAGTGTCAATTGTAACTAGCTGCTTTGTGGAAATGGAAGACTCAACTTGCTTAGCCTTTTTAATTTCCATGATAAATTGTAAGGTAAGAGTATGATCTCGAGGTTGTTCCCTAAATCTTTCTCTAAATATTTTTAGAACCAAATCTTCATTGAGGATAACTTCATTATCAATAATAGGTGGAAGTGGATCAATAGACTAATGTGATGGAGCATGAGAATCAATGTGTACATTATCATTGTTATTTGCATACTACTCATTGCCAAAGTGATCTTCACTAAAATTAGTGTAATCTATATGTGTGGAATTGATAATAAAGACATGTTATAATTGTTTATCCATAGTATATGGTCTAGTTGAAGGAATCTAGGTAAATTCAAGAGGGTTGCCACTAAGTCTTGTACTTCATCTTGAAGGAAGAAATGCAAGGAACTTAGGGTGCATAAGGGAAATAACTTGGATAACAATAGAAAATATTAAACTAATATAATCTGTACAAGGAACTGGAATGTGCACAAGAAGGATACAAAGCTCCCACACATGTAAGGTGATACCTCAAGAAGCAAATATTTATAAAATTTAGGAAAAATTAGAAAATATTTTTAAAATAGCAATATATTTTTCCTATTGTTTAGAATGTGTTTGTATTCAAAAAAGACCTAGTATGTGTAAAATAGGGTTTTTATAAAATATATTGGTAAATTTACAATTAATTTGTAGATTTTTTATTTTTAAATATAGGAGAAATAAAAAATTATTTCAAAAAATTAGAATAATTTAACCTAGGGTTTTGGTGCAAAATTTGAAGTAAATTAGTTTCACCAAATGTTTTATTGTTTTCCATAATAATGGAGTTTTTTTCCTATTTAAATAAATAGATTTGGAGTAAGGTAAATCAATAAATAATGTGAAATAATTAAGCTAATGATTTATGTAAATAGATTGTATTTTTTTTTCTAAAAATTGTAATAAATGAGAGAGAATATGACTTAGCTTATTCTAAGTTGTCCAGTTTGAGATAGGGTCTGAGAATTTAGGTACAAGACTATGACAATGTCAAAAAAAAGTTCCTAAACTTCATTTTTTTATTGGATAGGAGCACCAAAAGTGGGATACCCTATTTTTTGGTGATGTAGTCCTTTTTTGGTACTATTGTCTAGGTGATCTAAGTTTTTTGGGTTCTACTCAATAAGTTTGTGTTACTCTATTAGTGAAATATTAAAGCTTGGAAGTCTACAGAGCTCACTGTGCATCTATTTTAATCCTCAAAAGCCTTAAGATCTCTTCATTCTTGAACTTGAATGAAAATTTGGGAAAGAGAGAGAAGGGGTTAGTGTGTAAAGGATATAGTGGATGCACTTCACACCCCATGTGTGGGCACACTACCTACATACCAATACTCTAAGGAGGGATCAAGAAAATGTAGTTATCCCATTGAAATGCTTAGTGTAATTATGTATGAAATGAAATTTCATATGAAACCAAATGTACTTCAGATGGTGAGGGACTAGTGTAAGGGTTGACATAAGCTTAGAATGATATTAGAAGGCTATATGCAGAGAATAGGAAAAAGTGCTAGAATGTACTTGCTTGTATTCTTGCTTCTCTATAGTAAATAAGTGTTGAACCTTATAAATGGAATTTTAATGGCATTTTATAAGGAAATTAATGATTATGGGTTAAATGAATTCATGTTAGGCTGACAAGGAAAAGGCTAAGGATATGGGAGAATATGATTGTTTGAACCAAATTTTCACTTAGACAACAGTGCCAAAATGAGGACACCTTGGGTTTTAGTGCTCCTATCCAAGTTGTACACTATTATCTAGAAGAAAGGAGACTTTGGGGAAATATTTAGGCCTAAAATATCCACCTATTTCTATAAGGGCTAAGTCCAGAAAGTTGTGGATGACTAGGAAATGATGAAAGAAAAGCCTACAAGGGTTGTGCAAGCAAGTAGGAAGACCTCTGGATTGGGTGTCATTATCCATGATTACGTAACATAATTTCATATTTTATATGACTACACACCCCTATTTTTGAGCTTGAAAATTTCTCAAATTTAGACATATGATGGCTTACACCATAAATTCTAAAAGTGCATTGGCAGGTTGACTTGTTTTTATACATCTAATAATTATTTCTCATGTATGTAATCAAATGTGAAATATTGATTTGTTAATTTATTCTAAACATTCATAATGTCATTCTAGTGATTCATATATGACATGAAAATTTTGACAAGTTTGTAATGAAAGATTATATCTTATAGTAATAGGGTTAAATTTGATGTCTAATAACATTTCTAAAGGTGTTAATCAATTTAAATTGGTAAAAATGTTTATATAGTTCAATAGTGGTAATAGTGTAGAATGTGATCAACAATTTATATGACTACGAATACTTTGATATTGGTGAGACTTTGAATTCATTTTGGATTATAAAATATAAGTTTCACTATTAATTTGGTAGAATCCTAAGTCAATTTTAAGTATTTGGACTAATGCAAAACATCACTATCATAGATAGGAAATTAATTATAGTAATCTAGTATTTTTATTTTAACACACTCATGTTGTTTTAGTTTGTCAGTTTTTCTATAGGAAATAAGTAGGAATTTTAGATTATTTCCACATAAGAACATACTTGAGAAATAATGTGTCAAGTATGTTAATGTATAGTTAACCATTTTAGGGTCCTTTGGGTTTTTGATCCAAAACTTAGAAGTTATGGTTGATAAATACTTCAAGAACATAGAAATAACATAGTAATAATGAATTCTCTAAGAAGAGATGTTTTATTACTCAAGATCACAATACAACTATATGCTTATCTTTGGGAAGAGATGTTTGCTTTTCCATTTCAGGTTACATTTTCATTTATACACATGTTTAAAGAAAAGGGAGGATGTGTAAGGTCACCAATATCAAGGTAGATTAAGTGGTTTAACTTCCATGATGTAAAACAATATAGAATTTGAGGAATTACTATTTTTAGAAACTTACTATTTTTAGACTGCACTACTAAAATTGAAATTTGGGGAAATTACATTGGGGTTTAGGGATCAAAATACATCTATCAAAGATCCATGCCATCTCACTGCATTTTCCTCATTCTTATATTTCCAACAGTTCAAATGATGAGTCAATTAGAGCTATGATGCAAAAGTTATGGCTCCTAAAAGTTCTGTCATCAATTAGAGTGGAACTGTCACCCAAATTATCACCTAAATTGTTGCTTGGACCATTTATCCCTCCTTGAAAATAAATGGTCCCCATTGCATCAATGTTCCTCATCAGGTGTGGTGTGTCTTGATTTGATTCTCTATGAGCCACTCACCTTGGTGGCTAAGCTGGCCCCTTTTAACCACCTGATAAAGTAGAATAGAGTGTCCTCTTATTGTCTTCATCCAAATGTCCACAATCTGATCCTCCTCTATTGGAGAAAAACTCTATGGATCAATCTCATCAATGTCAATTTGTTCTGATATGACTAAATTTTCCAACAAAGGTGGATGATATGGTTTGAGGAGATCCACATTAAATATTGGATGCAGACCAAGGGAGGTTGGTAGGTTCAACTCAAAAGCATTTTCTCCAACTTTTTTGGTGATGGTGTAGGGACCATATCGTAGAGGCCAAATTTTTCTATGTGGGCCTGCAAGTCATTCTTTCTAAAGCCACAACTAAACCTTGTCACCCATAGAAAAATGGTGTGCAATCCTATGTTTCTCATGGCATTGCTTATACTTTTGATTCATCTTCTCCAAGATGTCTTAAACTTGCTACTAGATGTGTTGTATTTGTTCAATGAACTTTGTTTCTTTTTCTACCTCAGATCTTCCATGAAGTGTGTATTCCATGGTGGAGAATGGAACAACTATATCAATTGGTGCCATGGGTTGGAACCTAAAGCATACTTGGAATGGACTATGCTTGGTCGAGTTGTGTAGGGCTTGATTATATCCATGTTATATGAAAAGAATCCCCTCATCCCATGTGCATGGATGTTTGGAGTGATACATCCAAATCATGTGAATAATTAATTGGCTCACCACCTCTGTTTGACCATCATTCTGTGGATGGAAGGCTATGGACTTCATTAGCTTGGTATCCATCATCTTCCATAGAGTGGACCAGAAGATGCTCAAGAACCTTCTATCTCAATCTAAGACAATGGACTTGGGAAGACCAAAATGGAGCCATACATGACTAAATTATAGTTGATCAGTTTCTTCAGTAGATATATTTTTATTACAAGTAATCATGATAGCCATTTTTGAAAAAAGATCAACTACAAAAAAAATACAATCCTTACCATGTTTTGAAGTGGGCAAACCTGAGAGAAAATCCATTGAGACAAATTCCCAAGGCTTGGTTGGTTTTGGCAATGGCATGTAAAATCCTTGCTTCTAATTTGTTGTCTTGGCAATCAAACATGGGGTGAAAGATTTGAGATATCTTGCCACATCCTTTCACATATGGGGCCAATAGAAGTGTTTTTGAAGAACTGCCAATGTCTTCTCTATACCAAAGTTTCCAACTATCCTACTAAAATGTGCTTCCCATATCATCTTCTATTGCTCTACAATTGGAACACAAATGTACCCCATATGATAAAGGACATTATCTTGAAAATAGAAATCAAAAACATGTTTACCTTTTGAAGTACCTAATATGTATCATCAAAGGTAGGATTTGCTTCATACAGAGCACCCTAAGTGGTAGTCTCATGTCCACACAGGTCAAGAACTATTATGAGTACATTAATTGGTGGGTGGCTTAGATAATCTATAGCTGTATTTGAGCTCCTCTTTTTGTGTTTGATTATCAGATGGAATTTCTAAAGATATGTGGCCCAATTTTGGTGCCTCTCATTTTGTAGTTTGCTCTATGTCTGGATGAATTACAATGGTTTGTGGTCAATGTGGATGACCGTCTCTTTCCCCAAGATGTAGTGTTTCTATTGTTTGTAGGCTTGCACAATGGCATAGAGCTCTTTATCATATGTTAGATATTTCCTAACTATATCAGTGAAAGTTTCACTATGATATGCAATAGGATGTCCATGTTGCATGATGATAGCTCCCATGGCATATTTAGATGCATCTATCATCAAATCAAAAGGTTGATGCAAATCAGGCAAGGCAAGAATAGTGGTTGAGCAAAGTCTATTCTTCAAATTCTCAAATTATCTTTGTTTTATTTCACCCCATTAAAATGTAGCTTTAGTTCTTCCTTTAGTCACTTGGGTTAGTGACCAATCAACATGTGAAAATATAAGAACAAACCTGTGATAGAAATTTGCAAGACCTAAGAAGCTATGAAGTTTTATGAGGTTCCTTGGTGTGGGCCATTCTCAAAAAACTTGAATCTTTTTTGGATCAACATGGACCCCTTCCTCATTCAAAATGTACCCCAGGGATTGAATTGTTGCCATCTTGAATGTGAATTTGTCAAGATTTGCATATAACTTGTGCTCCCGAAGAGTTTAAAGCACCTTATGAACATGTTGCAGATGTTCCTCCTATGTTCTACTATAGATGAGTATGTCATCTAGGTAGAAAACCATGAATGAGTTGGTGAAGGGTCATAGGGTGTCATTCGTCATCCTCATGAAGGTTATAGGTGTTTTAGTTAAGATGAAAGGCATAACCAACCATTCAAAGACCCCCTCCTTAGATTTGAATGTAGTTTTCTAGACATCAGTGGGATTGATGGGAATTTGGTGATAGCTAGATTTGAGATCAATTTTGGTGAAGAAATTTGTGCCACAGAGTTGGTCCAGCAGGTTATCAAACTTGGGGTGGAATCGTCACCCAAATTTTCACCTAAATTGTTGCCTGGATCAGTTTTTATGTAATTTTTTCTTAAAATAATAATATTTTACATTTATAGAGGCATATGATATTGGTGTGTTAACTGCGAGGTGATAAATATAGCTTCATGTTATATTATCACTAGGAGCTATGAAATGACTAATTTTGGAAAATGATAAATTCACCTATGGGAAGAATTATTGTTTATAAGATGCTCTAGGATCAAAGACATAAGTATTGGATTATATTAAATTAAGTTTAATCACTAGCTATCTTTGAGATTGATTTGCAAGATCTATATAATTTAACATACATCCTTGAATTTATGTAGCATGTTGGTATAATTTTTTAAATATATAGTGGCTAAGTTTGATAAAGTTGGTGGTTGTCTTACCAAGTGCATAGATTGTCTCTAAACATGTTTTTTGTCAAAATAGTTAACAAGTTTGTTTACCCCACCAACTTAGAGGGTTTTTTTCTATAACACATTCAATGCACCTTAGGATGGAAGCCACCATAAGGAAATCAATTATTCTTTCATTTGGTCATTTTTCATGTAAGATTTGGTAGAATTGGCACTCTACAACTCTGATCTTTAGGGTGTGAAAAATAAAACATTCAGTTTGAGCACATCAAATTTAGTGAAAAGAGTGTCACTTCTATTGTAATTATGAACAATCAACTTATTTTTGTCATTAGGAAAGTTTTGATAAGAAAGTTTTTTTATGTTTGATAAACATAATGCATATTGGGTTCATGTTATTAAATGCAAAAGCAAGCTTGGTAAAAGGCAAGTTTGTTTAGTTCTTTTCATTTAAAAGGTATTTGATAGTATCAAGAGGTTTATTGGTTGTTGAAAATTGTGATAAGACTTATGTGACCTAGTTTTTTCATTGTGTTCTTGATCTGGGGTTTCTCTCGCATGAAGGTTCAGTCTTGATAGTATCTCAGTTTTGATTTATTCCATGATTGATAGGTTATTATCTTGAAGTTTCATTCAATGCTTTAGAATTTAGTGTCAATGCTTGAAATTTTTTCTACAAGTTGTGACTTGATGAGTACATGATTGTTATTATTATATCATGCTCTTAACAATATTTTTCAGTTTGAGGTTTGTTATTTGATATCAAGATTAAAGTATTTATTTGAAAATAAGTTGAGGGTATTGTTGATAATGTGAGGAATTTTTCTCATATATTTTGAGCATCATGGTTGATAAATATTTTGTGTTCCTAAGGATTTATTAGTGTTTTATATTTTTTGAGATCTCTAGTTTGTATTATCTTTCATAAAAAGGTTTCAAGACCAGTTTATATGATTAAATTGATTCTTATATTTTTGGGAGGTATCTCCTGTTTTTTTATCTATTAGTGTTCAAAAAAAATTCTACTAGTTAGTGGTATGAAGTTTATGTTGAAATAAATTTGAGATATCTATGAGAGGTCATGTGTAAGCATCAATCATTTAAATTGTATGTTAAAATTTTGGTTTTAGTGATTGATTATGTAATAAGTGCCATAGATTCCATATGGAAATGATTATTTTAGTTTGATTTCAATAATTTCAAATGGAATTATGAAATTAAATAAGATATGATAGTTTATGAAAATGTTTGTTTAAAATTTTCTGGGTGCAAAAAGTTTGATGAAATAATGGTTGTTGTTTTGGTTATAATGGGTGATTTGTGACTTTTGAGTTGGTTTTGGCTATATGGCATGTTTTGAAAGCATTGGTTTTTAGATAAGATTGGAATACAATTTATACTTCATATGGGAAGATTTTAAATATCAAAATGTTGTTTTTTTTTTTTTTTACACAATTCATTCAATTCTTTGTGTTTAGTTTAGAATTGATAAAGTCATGAAAGGTGAAATCAAGCTTTAGGTTTTCAATGGTTTGTTGAAGGCTCATATGTTGTGGAATTTAACTAAGTTAAATTTATAAATGTTTCATAGATTTTAGTTGATTTCTCATGATAGTCATTTATATTTCATCCTTGTCATTTTTATGAACAAGAGGTATGTGATGTGAATGATTTTTAAATGTTTCAATTGGATTGAAAATATCTTCACATACAACTTATTGGTCTTCTCTAGATGATTTACAATTGACTGAATCATTGGAAGAGAATGAAGTTATTTATTTTCATATAACATATTTATTGAAATATGTTATATTTTGGTTTTTAAAAGTAAATTTAATTCATTGTAGTCATTTCAATTTTTGAATTGGAAAGTGACAAGTTATGTGTAAATGAGAGTCAAAAATTCATTAAAATGACGTTCATTAAAAAAATTAATCTTTGATAAGACATTTAACAAGAAGTTATTTATATTTTTCAATTTGATTTATGTGAATAGATTTTGATCTTATTATTGTCATTTAAGGTGGAATAATAGAGGAAAGTTTTTATTTGAATTTGTTTCAAATTTAGAACCATGTCAAGTTCAAGTCTAGATTCAAGATACTATGATAGGAATGTGTAAGGTAAAGTAAATATACATTAAAATAGTGGGACTCCATTGAAAAATAGTCATGATAATATACCTTTTAAGGGTCATGGAGTTGTCAATACCTTCTCTCAATGCTTTCTCCATGGAACCAATGTTGGGTATATGGGGTTGTCGATGCCTTCTCTCAACCCTTTCTCCATGGAACCCATGTCTCTACTAATTTTAATGTAAATGATCCAATCTTTTGGACTATGTTATATAGTATGCCATATTTTATAAATATGCAAGGTAATTTTTTTTAGGGGTCATAGACAAGGCATTTTATGATCTCATCAGTTTAGATGAGCTATGTCAATTAAATTATCTCAGCATATGCATAAATCCTTGGATGTTTTGCCTAATACCAACCATATTTTAAATCTATCCAAAAATTATCTTGAGCTTAACCCCAATCTTGATAATCCCAATCCTCCTTTGGTTATTGTTCCTAGGCCTACTACATTTGCTCTTGAAAATTTTGCATCCTCTAGTAAGATGCATATTGGTAGTCCTATGTCCCAACCCATGGTCACTTGGGTGATGAATAATATCAATATTGAGGTAGATTATTATTGTGGTGTTACCAATATGATTGATTTTATTTTTTCACAACTAAATTATACTAAGTATAAAATAGAGAATCGAGCTACATTAGTTGATCTAGTTTCTAAAGATGATTTTGGTTAAGAGTAGTCATAATCTAGTAATCAAGTTAATTTTTTGTTTATCTATTTTATATTTATGAATAATTTATTTTTTTGAGAAACTTTTTATACTTTTACTAGTTACTTTTATTTTTTACATGGTTGTGATAATACATTGTAGTACATATGCTGATTTTTTATCACAAACATTAAATATGCTTTTACGGTGGCATTTTTGATGTTTTTATCAGCTCACCTACTTGACATTATGATCATATGGTGTTTTATATTTACATGATGTTATGTTACTTTATGAATTGTGATGGTTTGTTATTGTTTAAATAGTTATACATATTATTGATTGATCATTTAATTATAATCACATGAAAATGATTTGTTAGTCTTTTTAGACAAGTTATGAACCCCCCTTCCCCCTCCCCTCCCCTTCAACGTGTTAGAGATTATTATGTTGTCCTATATTCTAAATTTATTATTGAGTCCATGAAATTTATTAATAAAGTTCAAATTTATAAAGCTAAGTTATAAATTAAGGTCTTAAACATTTAACTATAGATATATTTACTTTATTTTAAAGTTGATTAAACTTTATAACCTAAACTAATTAAAGATTTGTTATAATATCAAAACATAATTACTTATAATGATTATGGTTTATAAAGAGAATTTAAGGATATTAAAAAGGAGATAAAATGCATAGGTATAAAGAACTCTTTGATTTCAAACCTTTCATGTCTTTCTTCTTTTTTAGCAAATATTTCTAAGATTGATCAACATTTGCATATAGACCAACAACATCTCCTCTGATGATGAATATTTATGCTTTAATAATGTAGGTATATCCTAGTTTTCCAAATTGATTTATAATATATTTTATGAGGTTTTAATATATTAATTATTTTGATGATTATAGATACATAGTCATATGTGTAGAAAGCATTGTAGTTCATCTGAATAATGAGGAATACTTCATATTTTATGACAGATTGTTGACATTTTGATTATATAGTGATTTTTCTATTGAAGATATGATTATAATAAACTATATATATATATATATATATATATAATTTTCAATGCATCTATCTTATTACAAATTTTTCCAAGTCGATTCTCATTTTTAAGTCTTTTAGTTATTGGTTTCAATTACTTTATATTCATTATTTTTCTTACATTATTTTCATTTAGTGTTTTTTCTAAATTAGCTTAACAATAATATTCTTCCTTAGATAGTTAGTTTAGATTTTAAATATTAGATTTTTATTTTGTTATTTTGCATAGATTCACTTTCTTCTTAGTTTTTGAGTCTTTGAACAACTTTTTGTTTACTAATTATTAACTTTTGATAGTTCTTTAACTATTGATAATAGTCTTAACTCTTTATTAACTCTCATATTATTTCTATTTTGGTTTAGGTTTGTCTTTTACTTAATTTTAATTATTTTAATTATCTTAATTTTTACTTTAGTTAGTATTTATCTTTTGGTATTCCCTTTCATTTGTTCTATCTTTTCTTCAATTTCATACATTACTTTTGTTTCGATCATCTTCTATTTTATCATAACATTGAGAGAAATTGATTGTGGAAGATCCTTTTACTAATTTTAAATGTATACGATTCAAATATATTTCCTTCATGAGATTTCCTCTTCCATATGTTGTGTTTTATTGGATAGGTTGGATTATATTTTGATATCTAATTCAAAATTGATATACATTTGAAGTGACTAAATTGATTATTTTAATAATGAGGTTTAATTTATACTTTTGATTGAACACATCTAATCCAAAAATTATTTTAAAAAAATCATTCATTAAGGACTAATCATTTATCTATACAATTCCCTACTATTAAACTAGTTTGATCCATGTTAGTCATCATGATAGGTGAATAGGCTGATTCGTTAATGTGACATTTTTCATTGTCAATGGGCCTTTATGTGCATCATGTGTATTATATCCATTATTTTATTCATATAACTTATATATATCTAATATTATCCTAAAAAATAGAGGGCATATTCAAAATTTGTGATTGTGAATGGTATGATTAGCTTGTGTAAGTGAAAATACTATTTCTTTGGGGTTAGTACAATGCCTACATAACTTACATTAGATGCATTAACAAATAATCAAATGAGTTTAAAATATTCTTATCTTACTCCTTTTCTTTCCTCATAGAAGAAAGGACTCTGAGGACTATTTCTATTGAGTTGTGTTTGCATCACACAAGTGTCAGCCAAGCTATAATAAATGTTTATAAGGGAGAAAAAACAACTTTGTGGCCGTTGGACAATGCTCATTTATAATTTAAATATTGTGGTATATATCATCAAGAGTGTAATTTTTAGGCTCTAATTAGGTAAAAATGTGTCTCTATACTCTGTGATGCCTAATAAAAATTTGGGTTGATAAGATTCTATCCAAAAATCTGCTTGCACACCCTTTGAAAGTGTGGCTTGAATCGAATCTAACAATTTTGTATTGTCTTTGAAGTAGTATTTTGGGGAGTAGGGAAGCTTTGGTATGTAGTAAATTTAGGGTTATATTCCATGAACAATGTATTATAAATATAATGAATAATTAAATTAAAAATGTGAAGAATTCAAAAAATATCAGTGTTGAATATGAATAGAAAAACTAGATTTGATGGTTGTATGGTTGTATTTAAATTTACTTATTAATTTCATAATAGAATAAAACTAATTTATTTGTTAGTGTATCACATGTAGGGTGAAATTTTTAGAGTAAAAATTGTAAAGGATTATGATATATATATGTTGTTTTTTATGTTTCTTTCTAATGAACTCTAGTAACATTTGAACATAATAGTTGAATAAATAACTCCTCAATCATCAAATATAAGCATTCACATTTATAATGAGATACAAGAGTTACAATTTATACTATTATATATTTTATTTTAAAAAATTATTCTCTTCAAATATTTATATATTATGTATAAAATTTGAAAAAAATGGTTTTTTGATATATGACGTAGTTTAATAAATACACTATGTATTTAGTTAGTAAATTTACTTAAATGATAAGCTTTTACATCAAGGTCAATTATTTCACATATTAAAGTTAGAGATATAATTAAAAGATGGAATTATATAGAATATAAATTGAAAATATATCTTTAATTATATTCTTCTATACACATTTAAAAATGACCACTAAAATTTTGTTAGTCATTAAATTGCATTAACTATACTGTACTTATCTATTTTTTAATAATTAATAGAAATTAGGCATTATTGGCATGTTTGTTAGGTTTCCACTTTGTCCCTCTCATAGTTTTCCCATTTTTGTCTCATATTCCTTTGTTTCAAAATTTAGACACATTATTTGAGATACCAATGATAAACATGGGTCTACCTTCAAGTCTTTTCAAATCAGTGCCCTCGTATTTTGGAAAACATATTTTTTACCTATTAGTTGTTGGATGTTATTTTGTGTTCCATTAGATTTTTAATTTGAGTTCAATTTATTTATAAATACAAATGTATTTTATTTCATTTACACCAAAAAAATGATCAAAAGAGTAAACTAATTATTGTTAGATGCTGGTAGAGGGTAATTATTAGTTGTGAAATTACATTTTTAATGGCACTTGTGTGATTTTTTAATATCAGCTAACATTAGGATCTAATTGGTGTGTTTTTGTTGTATTTTTTGGTTTTCCATTGTTATTTACACCCTCATTCATTTATATATATTCTTATTGGGTTATAGGCCTTTTTTTTGGGACAAATCATTCTACCGTTCTAGGTCCCCAACTTGATATAGTGTTATGTTTTAGGGTGGGTTCTTATGACCCTTATTTTGGGTCTCTAATGCATTGTGTCCTTGTTTTTTCAGCCTTTTCCCACCTAATTTATGTATTTTAGTGTAGTAATATCAATTTTATATGTCTATAGATATATATGCATCAGTGCATCTATTGTACATGGAAATATGATGATTTCATATGCAATTCATAAGGATCAACCACACATTTATTGAGATAATATATTATGAAATTAAAAGAGAAATTAATTTCATCATTTAGAGAATAATTAAATAAAAACTAAATAATTTATTTATTTTTTCATGTAATCATTTTTGTATAAAAAAGTCATACTTGACCAAGCCAAGTTACATTCATAGATTGTGTGTTGAATTGCATTGATTATTCATTACCAAATTTGTTCCCAAACTAGGGACTTGATAAAAATTGAGGGATAACACATGGTTTCAAATCAATCCCCCATTTTTTCCCAAGTTTTTGATGATTTTTAGGGTTGTGGAGAAGGAGATCAATTATTGATAGATTTTCCTAGAAATTTGGAAACATAAACAAGGATTTTAGAGCCATAAATTAGAAGAACATGGTCATAAAATCACATTTCACCTATTTTTAATTTAAGAGAAGCATTAATTAAAATTTATATAAAGGTGCACTTAAATTTTTGAAATAGTGATTTGAAAAAAAAAACTATGTTTGTACAGATTATTTTAGGTTGTGTTTGATTCACATTTGGACCTATTTACCACTATCATTTTTTAAGATTAGTTCTAGATTTAAAAGATTCAAATTCATAATTGTGTCTAATATTTAATTAATTGAGTTATTAGTTCAATCAAAAAATTAATAAACGTTGAGTAACCCCAAAATCACACTTTTGGTTGTAATTAGGTTCATATCGAGCCCCATGAGCCTAATGGTGACAATGAAATGTGATATTGTGATATTTTGGATATTATTGAGTATGTGATCTAACCAATTATTTGATTCATTTAATCATATAAATAATTTGGGTGTATTTAACCCCATGAACCTAGTTATGACAATAATATGTGAATTAAGGCTCAATTGACCCTGATTAATCCTTTCATTGAACCAAAATGTGTCATTATGTGAATTGATCAAGTGATTAGTTCAATAATAGACTCAATTTGGAATAAGTGAACCCCAAATCACATTTAATTATTTCAAATAAGTTTATAGGGCTTGATTGGCCCAACCAAACCTTGTGAACCTATTTTTTACTATAAAATCTAGTATGGTATACACTCCTATTCACATTATCTAGTTGTAATTAGGTTTAGGTCACTTGATAGGCCTAATCAATCCTTATTATCATAATAAAAAAAGGGATCACTTATCCCTAACTAAGTCCATGATGGAACTAGAATGTATCTCTGTGTTAATAAAATGAGTGATTGGTTCAATAACTAACTTAGTTAGGGACAACATATCTATAAATAATATTTCATTTTAATAGTTAGCTTCACGGGACTTAGTTGACCAAATAAAGCTTCATGAACCTAATTGAGACAATAAAATTTGATTTTGGGCTCACTTAGTCTCGATTGAGATCGTGATTGAACCAAATCACTTTATGTGCTTCATAATCTAATCTCTATCTTAAATTGGTTGGTAATGACACATTGGTTATATTTGTCTATATACATGATTTATAGATGATATTTTGTGATTATAAAAAACCTTAGTCTTGTACACTTGGTAAACATATACATTTATTTTTCCTTTTAGTTATCTACCTTTTTTTCACTTTTACAAGTCTCACATCTACTATATCCTTATGCCTCTTGGCCTATATCTCTTAGTCTGACTAGTCTTATATTGATGACCCAGGTCTTCCATATTTAATATAATTTTTAAAATTTACTTATCTTCCATCTCTATAATTTTTGAACCTATATTTGTTCTCCTACTCCCTAAACACTAACATATAGGTCAGATGATAGCATTGATATTATTATCATATCTTGACATAAGTGTCCAATATCTTAAAGTCATCTAATTTGTGAATGAAAGATATCATAATGGTCAACCTAAGTAATTTAATATGATTTATTACTCCAACTAGATTGATATAAATAAAATATCAACCCTGATTCAGTCCTCACAAAGTTACCACTTACGAATATCTTTAAAATACTAATGATCATTCAATTAATCAAAACTTCCCTATTTATTTTTTTTCATACCATAGTAGAGACTACACATCTATAGGTTTGAATTACTAAAGGATAAATCCAAGAGCCCAATTTTCCCAGTTACAAGTTAGGTCAATATTGTACTTCCTTTGCACATATTATATGATCACACACAATCCAAAAATAAATGAGAACTACAATAGTCTCAGGCCCTCTTCAGAGTATTATATATGTAGGAAACCTTCTTTAATAGCACGGTCATTGGATTCAACTTGACATTATGTGACCAATAGCCCATTTTTACCCAAGGTCACATTAGAGATAGAAAACTAGGGTTTTGCCATTTCACAAGTAGTGACTATCCATGACCTAGATATGAATACCCTAGATTGAAGGTGAAATATAACCTAGAAGTATCCAAATGGTCACATCTTATTTAAATAGATATTCCATAGAGGACACTATTTTTCAACCCAGATAGTAGCATTAACATAAGTGTCCTAGGATGATGTTTTATCTAGAGAGCCAGAAGTGTCAAATCTAGAATCTGGTGACTATTACATAAATTGCTTCTCACATGCTTTCAACCTATTAAAAATGTATAACTACATTAACATTATAAAAATACAAGTGTTTCACTTATTTTTCGTATATATATATATATATATATATATATATATATATATATAGCATAATTGTAATTTACATATTAAGACTATGTTAGCATAATAAATTTAGTGTATGATTATATATGAGTTTAACATTTAATTGGCCTGATATATATTTTATTGTCACTATTTTTCCATTTCATTTTTATAAACCCCTTTAATCTAATTCTAAGGATAACTTCAAATAGTTATATTTCATTTTAGGGTTAAACATTTGGTGAAATCAATCCATATGAATGCATTTTTTTTATGATTCTTAAAATCTTAAACTAGCTAAGGTTTCATATTGTTGTTCTTTTCAATTTCCTAATTTCAATATTTTACATGCAACCTAAGCATATCCCTAGATTAAAAGGTGTGACTATTGAATATATTGAGCTTCCCTTCCACCCATCTAAGATGTCCCAAACTAATGAGGGATATCATACCTTGGATCATGATGATACCCATGTTGATATTGAAAAAAATGTTGATAGAGTTATCATAGAATAATATTATGATAATGAAAACCTTGAAACAAATGAAAATGAGAAATTTGACCATGATCAAGAACATACAATTACATTAATTCATGAGTAGATTTGACAAAAATTATAGTGAAAACATCCCTCCCCTTGAACACATTGTAAATAAATACATCTAGTGGGGGCATGGATTATGTGTTTAAACCTTTGTTCCCTTAAACTACTTTCGATACATCTATTATAGAATTACTTCTTGTTTCAACACAAATACTGATTTTAATGTCGATTACTACTCAAAACATGTTTTAATCCCCTTTGGTGACTACTCAAATTTCTAATATAAATATTATTGGGCCTAAAATTCAATCATTCCTTCAAGTTACAAAAACCTTGGAAGACAAGAATACATACATATACACAAAAATATAAAATCCCCTCATGCCATAAATTCACAAGATGTGTTGCATGACCATATTTCACTTGAAATATATTTACACCCATTTCCAACTAGATTATTTTCACCTAATTTTACATTATATGATTGAAATGGTGATTTTGAACAACAACTATGAAAATTTTATGTGGCATGCCTTAACTATGCTTCCAATGATAAACATTTGACCAAACTATTTCCAAGAAGCCTCAGGGACTATGCTTTGAGCGGTTCTATGAATTACCTCTCCACTATATCAAAGCATTCAAAGCTCTTTTAGACAAGTTCTTATCACACATTTCCATTAACCTTTATGAAAAGGTTTCCTATGTAAAATTTGCAAAAATCAAACAAGGAACCAATGAACCTATCGATGAATATGTATTGAGATATAAGACAATGCTAACTAAAATCACTAATATTATGGAAGAAAAAGAGTTGAAATATATATTCAATCAAATCTTGATTTATCCTTTGCATGAGTCCATTATTTTTAAGAAGTTCAAATATTTATATGACATATGCTATGTTTTACAGGATTGTGAAATGAATCTTATATCATTGAACAAGCTCAAGTATGTTACAAACACACTAGTTGCATCTACATCTAGTACCAAGTTCAAAATTCAACAAAGTTATAAGGTAAAGCCTATTTAACCTAAAAAATAAACAACCATAATGGTTAACACAATTTCATAACAACCTAATTGGCTTGTGCTAACTAATGCCCCATGGAGACAATTTACATGTTTACCTAATTCCCCAACTTCATTATTTCCATGGTTACTATAGTGTCATCTTATATCTCTCCCTCATCCTAATGAAGTTGATGAGTCAGAATCTACCCAAAGGATATGATGTGAATGATTATTGTGATTATAATCAAGGACCAAGATATTATACACATAGATGTTTTGCCTTGAAGCACAAGATCCAAGATATTATTGATGACCAAAAAAATTATATTTCAGTATTCTCTAAAGGTATCAGGTTCACAACTTGGTGATCACCATAAGTAAAAAATATTGATCAAACCTTTTCAAGATCATTTTAATAAGGAACCAAAAGTTCAAATGGAATATAATGCACATACTCCTCCATCACATTATGCACACCCACTATATGGGGTTATTGGTACTTACACAATATATACCTCCCAAAATTTAGAAACCCTTTATTAATTTCAATGATAGTGAAATTAAGGGTGATGACTCTGATCTTAATTATTTATTTGTTTAATAATACCTTGACACATACTATACATAATGTTACGGTTGATAATGGCTTAAGCAATATCATTTGCACCATGACATTACTTATGCAGTGGGTTATACTTATCATGATTTACACCCATCTACTAGATCAGTTTGATCATAAAATGGGACATCATAGAAGGTTATTGGA